>CM033792.1:43685555-43797417 GCA_019656835.1 Rhododendron ovatum
AAAAAGGCCTAGATTTTGTCAATAGTTTAAAGTTAAAATGTGCATGACCATCCGTTTTATAAATCAAAATTCAATTTTTGATATACCTAGGAATGTTGGATAAAGCTGATTTTTTTGCGTGAATTCACTATTTTGCGAGCTCTACAAGATGAACGATTCAGATTACCTCAATGAATGCACAGCAGGGTCCACAAATGGCGGTGGCAGACGCAACTCATCCGGACGTAACTCACTCACAAATTATTAGGGTCATGCTAAGTAGATCCTTTCCATTTCTGTCGGGATATGAGATGTCGAGCCTATTAAAAAAGGTGATCAACAGTTGTCAACTGGTCATTACAAAATCCTTATGTCAAAGCTAAAGCGCTTTAGGAGGTTTTAGGACTCAATAATGATAGTCTGAAGGTTTCTACTCTTTCGTTTGATGTAACATTACTCAATAGGAGTGCAAAGAGATAGTATACAAGTCACTCCAAGGTCTTGGATTTGTGAGACATTATTCTGGCACATGTTGACAAATTGCTAAAAATAGCAGCTACCTGTGTTGCTGGTACTACATTGACAATCATATGAATCCATTTCTTACACAACAGTGTGTCTTCCAAAAGTCAATGTTACGAATGAAAGAAAAGATTAAACGTAGAAGATACTTTTGACGGTACCCAAAAAAAAGGAAAGAGTTAACTGTAGCGAAGTATTTCGATGAGTTGCAAAATTCCAAATGGGTTGTAAACGCTTCAACAATTTTAGCACAAGAAAATAACCAAAATTAGCAACAGAACAGCAGGTTCCTATATCCTGCAAAGCATGACCACAGATCGAAACCACCATTGACCAAGAGTTCAACAGAAGACGGTGTGGTTCCAACAATACTATCTTTGCATATCCCTTAGCATATATTGCATTTGCTGCCAAGATGATGGATCTAATTCTTTTTGGTCCGGAAACAGCTTCCTCCGCCTCCTCTGAAAATTAAATAAAAAAAAGGAAGAATATGTTGTCATGAAAATTCACATGACCACAGTAAATTGTAGATATAGCAAAACCATTTTGCATTAGTTTATTTCGTTCTTTTCCTAATAGGTAAGCTAAAGAGATGTGAGTAGCAGGAATGCGACCTAAAGCACACCTAGGTTTCTCCCTTAATTCTTCCATTGACAAGAATATCCCAGAATAAGTTCATTGAAAGCTTGTAAACAGACAGTTGATATGATCATCAGAGGACAGCTAATAAAATCTAGGCTACCACAATAGTTAGTCCAAGAACAAGTATATGAAGGAACAGGCCAACTGCAACAATTATCCATGAGAGACGAACACATCCTCCTTCATAAAATAACACAAATTAGCTTCCCAAGTTGAGCAGTCTCAAACACTGGAGGATTTCCAAATGGAGCAGAATCAAGCAGAATCAAAAGTTGTGGTACTGTCATCCTGAGAAGTTGTAATTTCAGTCTCCCCCACCTCCAGCAATTTTGCAGGCAACAAGACCCTAAAAACAGCATAGTGATGATTTAAGCTTTTTTCGCCTTGCAGTCTTCGAACGCTTCCCAATGCACCATCATTTGGATTTGGGAAGGCATAAAATATGTGCCTAACTCTTTGATGCACGAGCGCCATTGCACACATTGTGCAAGGCTCCCAAACAACAAAGATGTCATAACCCGTACATAAATAAGGTCTGGCTGAATCTGAAGTAAAACCACTGATATGGGAATCCAGTGTATTATCATCCTCGCCAGTGTTAGGAACTGTCTTCTGTCTTTTTGCTGGTGAACCCATTGACGAGGACTGGGTATGGTCCTTTTGAGTTTGGTTACCCCCTTGATGTTCAATACAAGGGAAAAGATGCCTGTCCCTGGCAGCAGAATATTCAATGGCTACAATAGCAGCACGTCGTAAAGGGTGGCAATAACTAGTATGCACTAGTTTCTCAGGCCACTGCCAAGGGTATAGACAAGCAACGCCAGTAAACAACTGCCTGACTTCACGAGATGAATAGCTTGAAAGAGAAGTTTTACAGGTTTCCACTCTACTAGCAATGGGTTGGGAAGTATAAGCTTCTCGCTATTTAAAGAAGCATGTTTCCACACCTGTCTGATTTATTAGGGGGTTCTGAGTGCGCACTACTTCATCACATGCTTGCGCAATCACCTGCTTAGTTGAAGGATCCACAATTACAGCGGCATTAACAAGCTGGCCATCACCAGAATTCACCATATCAACTGCAAGTTTCATGAAGTTGAGAACTGAACAGGAGTCCTCTTCACTAAATCCTGTAATGCCATCAATACTATAAGTTGGTGGGTGGTATGAAGTTGGCCACAGCTTGCATTGTTCTTCCCATTCCTTTTTTGACAATGCAGCATATTTGCAAACCTTTGTGATGAAAGCACTCAACTGGTATGAATTGATAAGCTCTAATATAACATTTGGAATGCTGTCCAGCTGATATCCATTTTCAGACGCTAGACACAAGATCACTGACAACTGGGTATTCCCTCATTCAAGCCTCTCTTTGTGAACACGCTTTACATGGCGGAGATGTTCTAGTGGAGCAATTTGGTTTAACTTCCTTACAAGAGTATTTGCATGTTTTGGGTTGACCACGGCAGCATAGACATTCACTGTGGGTTGTGAGTGAGCTCGAATACGAGGCTTCTCTGGGATATGAATAATTTCCCACTCCCTCTTATTCATCGGTGCCATCATTTCTAAAGTCCTGCCAGCAGAACCAAATCAGTAGTCAGAGGCAGCAAATCAGTGGTCGCTGGTGAGTTGGGAAACAAATCAGTAGTCAGAGGCAGCAAATCAGCGGTCACTGGTGAGTTGAGAGGTGGTTTGACGGGGAACTCCGCAATTATCATGCATAAATTATAATGGGTCACCAAGAGCAGAGCAGTGTAGAGACAGGAAAGGTGAGTGTGAAATCAGAGGGTTGATGAGTTTGCTCCTCCAGATTTCTGACTAACACCGTGGTGGACAGCAAAGTGGGCATAAGACCACAAATTTGGTCGCATGGGGTATAAGGATGAAAGACGAATTGAATCCACCGCTACATGTCAAACATTTGCTGGGTCATACCAACGTATCGCAGCACATTCTGACCAACAATAGAATTATAGAACTAATGAGGGATAGAACTAACGAGGGAGGAAGAAATGACCGAACCCCAAAGAAAGTCGGAGGTAATTTAATTGGGACCGAATACACTCACCAACTTCTCAACAATAAGAGTTTTTCAACCTATGGATGTTACTAGTAGCAAGCACCAATTCTAAAGCAGCATAAGTACATGTAATGGAAGCTAAGAGGCAAACTGTCAAACACGTAAAATGCATCCACATTCGAACAAGATTTACATGGCCCATGAACAAATTATACAAAGACACTGATGGACCAAACCCCAAGGTATGGAAATTGCGATTGACATATTTTATCGAGCACTTGAAATGCATAAAAAAAAAAAACCACACAAGGAAAACAAACGAAGAAGTAGAGAGAAATGCACAGGCCGAATCCCACCAAAGAACCCTAGAATGAGGGGGAAAAAGTATAATATTCAAACAAAACACGCTGATTTTTGTTGATTTTTTAGAAGAGAAGGGGGTGTAGAATTACTTGAGATAGCACAGGGACGAGTCTGAGTCTTCCTTCACAACAGGAGGAACTTTGGCAAAGTGAAATCAAAACGAACCCATGTAGCTTTTGATTTTCTTGAATTGTGAACATTTGTTAGTAAACTGACTTGAATAAAGCCAAACGTGCTAAATCTGGGATGGAGGTTTGCCTGTCTCTAAATTCTTTGACTCCAAAATTATTCGAAATGTGAGTAAACTGACTTGAACATCCAATTATAAAAAAAAAGGTTCTTGGAAATTCATGTCATCGATAAATATTCGAACTTTGGTAGGGAACAAAACTGATGGAGGATTTCTTACCGAGATGTATTTCCTAGAGATTCCTCCGAGAAATTTGGAAGTGGGAATTTGTGGGTAATGGTCGCCGAGTTCGAGATCGAATCTAACTAACGCCAAACGTGCAAAACCTCTGACTCCAGGTCTGTCGGATCATTAACATAAGCATGGCCTGAATACTGAAAACAAATAATAACAGTAACTAATATAATAAGCCATGCAATTCTAAAAGATTGCTACAGTAAAGAACTTGCCATTGAAGATGGTTAGTTATTCAACAAACGTTTAACACTTAGATTGTAGACGTGATAATGTACGCACGTGTGATTTTTATGTGTGTGACAAAAATGAGAAGTTGTATTGATGCAAGTTTTAACGATACGAGTGGATTTACTACCTCAAAAGTTGTCTTGATTGTGTCAACAAAACAAAGGAGCAATCCGACGTATATAAAACAAAGCATGTGAAGACTCGTGTCATTCACTTCGATTAAGGTAATCCGACCCAACTCTCAAAAATTGGGAAGACTATACAAGTGGTTTGATTTTGTTGGGCTTTCAAAAATTTCTTTTGTTCCCCAAGGGTCGCCCAAGCCAGCTGGCTTGTGGGACTTACCTCCGGCTGGCTTTTATGGGAAGTTAGAATAACAGGTTAATTAGAAAATTGAAGTGTATAATCTTTCATCGATCTCTTATATGATACTACGACCAAACTGCCAAAAGAAGGTGGTAATAGAGGGAAACTTTCTTTCACCTAGGGCACAGGCTTTCTGTAAAATCATGGCTACCTCAAGTAACTGTGAGGTCGTTCAAGTTCTATACGGAAAGATCGGATTATGTTGATAACACTTTGTTTTTCTTTGATAGGCTACGTTGATCACACTTTCTTTAGGGTTGAAGCCGTTATCAATTTGTTCTTCAAGTAGATTATTAATTATTTCACACTGTAAAATAAATTTACAATTGAAGCTGGCATCTAGATACTGATGATTGTGATTCTCATCAATCTTTTGTTGTCAATTAAATCTCTTAATTTGTAGATGTCGTATGATAATGTTCTGATCTTGAAAAAATCGAGAATGTCGTTTTTCTTTTGCCAGCCCTATGTGGCATCAAAGTTTTCACTTTAGTTAATATTGGGCCTTCTTTTCAAAAAAGAAGTTGCATTTCCACTAACGGGAATAAGAGAGGAAGTAACATAGAGAAAATACTACAGTTTAACTTCAATAATGAAGCCTTCTTTTTGAGGGCACGAAGACTATTTAATCACATAATCAAAAGTTGATCTTCAATAATGGAGCCCTTCTTTTTAATTAAGAGTAGGAAGATGCTGTAATCAAAAGTTGAAATGGACAAGAAACAATGTTAATGTTGTATATGGGACATACTGATGGTCTAATATTGAAGTGTCGTTTTATTGATGCACTAGCGAATTTCTCGTGCCTTTAGGCACTTTCAACATAAATTTTATATCTCTTAATAATTCCTGTGTATGAACACATTTGCCTCCAAATTCACTTTTCCATTTTCACAAAGTATCAAAACCAATTTAAGAGAGAGAGATTGAGATAGAAAAATGTGAGATTAAGTTTTCCTTTTTTGTTTTTTCCTAATGGTACGATCATAAATTTTAAAGGAAGTGATCTAACAGTTGTAGAAGTTGCTTTCGTTTATATGCCTAGACATTTTTAACAGAAACTGCTCTGTTTTATAATATAGAATATAGATGTTCTTCAAACCATTAGTGAATTACTATCATTTTGATTCTCGATACGAAATTGTGTCACAAAGTTCTAAAAATACCCGAAGTTGGACGGAGTCTTTGAAGACTATTTAAACACACATTTAAACTTTGGTGACTAAACAGACACAAACTTTATATTAGAGACCAAAATGACTCTCTGTAAATACTTTGGATTGGGGCTTATGGTTAATTAATTTACACTGACAAAATCTCATATACGTATTCAGAGGTATTATGGTTCAGATCAAAAATAAAAACAGAGATCTATTTTGATCGTGGAATCTTGTCATGCTACTATATTCTCATTCAAACTACCAACCAAACCAAATATACAATAATGAACGCTCTTTAATTAATCTCTCATTCTACCATATCCCTCCTCTTATTCGCTCTTCTAACTTGATCCCCAAAGCTAAGCGATTGACAAATGAGCTCTATATTTAGTGTTAAACTTTTTTGATGCATACGATCATAGGAGGACAGGACAATAATTAGAATTTCCGAACACAAATTAGACGAGCAAGTGTTAGAATTACAAAATAATGCGGACGGACAAACTTATATAAACTTAAGCAATTTTTGTTCGATACTTTTAAAATAACCACTATAAAGAAGTTTTGCCATCCCTAAACGGACTGCTCACAGGAATCTCGGCCGTCGGATTGATCTCAATCCCGGTCAGGAAATTGTGCTGTAGATACAAGGTCTGTATGTTCGCGGCCAGCAACCGTTTTTTTTATTTTTCCTTCTTCTCCTGAACGGCGAAAAAGGAGATTTTATTAATCGATTGCAAAGATTACAACCTTCCTGGTGTGGCCATAGATTCAGCACATTCTTCTCAACCAACATATAGGAGACTCCATTATGAATAATTTTCCGTCCATTATTGACTAAATTTCGAGGAGGGCACTGCATTATGCTTTTCTCTTTTGCTTTTTTGCAACCACCAATCTCCCGGCCGGCCGGACTTGCGTATTCTCCTTTTCCTACCTTGTAGTATTTTTCTAGGAAAAAGTAGATAGAAAACATTTCTTTTACTTGTAATTTTTATACTAGTAAAATGCAAGTTGATGCAACCACTACTTGCAGGTAACAAAAGGAATGTGGAGTCACGCTGTCACGGACAAAGAAAAGCAGATTCCTTAATTTGGTGAAAAACCTGTCAGGTTAACAAGTATAGCAGCCATTGGTTTCTCCATACAACACAATTTCCTTCTCCCCTGACCAAAAAAATGGCTTAAATTTTTTCCAAAACATAAAACATTTTGCGTTGGATTTTTATTGATGCATACAATCATAAGCAGACGGTTATTAAAATATTCAAAAATAAATTAGGCGAGCAAATGATAGAATATTTAAAAGAAATGTTGGATGGACAAAGTTATATGAGGGTAAATAATTTTCCAATGTTAAAAAAAGAAACTACTATTGTTCAAAATAAATATTGAGAAGCTTGCTCGAACTTATCCCCTATCCTTCGTTAATGTGTGGCTATAGATTAATTCCTTATTTTAGAACACTGGCAACAATTGTCTGCCATATTGAAGTGCCATTTTATCGATGTTCCTCAAAGTATTAGCTAGCGGTGCCAATTTTCTTCCCAATACACCGATCAACAAAAAGTTTTGCTTCCCAATACAAAAATTGCATCGCAGACTTCTAAAAATACCCTTTATATTTGAAGGACAATTTAGACAGAATTAGCCATTAAACACACATTTGAAACTTCGGTGGCTAAAAATACACACAATTTTCATAATGGAGAGCAAAATGGCGCCATTGGGTATATATATGCCCCATCAGTAGCTTAATACAACCGATACAACAATTCGGTACAGATTATGTGAATTTACTCCTATTACTAGATATCTAAGGAAATAAAAGAAATTGAACTTAGTGTCAATTTTTTTATTGATGCACGACGATTAATTATTGACGTTTTCAAAGTTAAAGTTAGATGGGCAAGCGACAAGTGTCCAAATTTTAGAACAACTCTATGGCGGGCGAAAAAAATAACTTCTACTCCTATATATAATTCTAGAAAATTGTAAAAAAAAACGATTGCGCAACCTCATCTGTCCAAAAGGTCCTTCCTTGTGTAGGTATGTACATTGAGACTATTCTTCTCAACTAACATAGGAGACTCCATAATTGACTTTCTCTCTCCCATGAGAAAAATTTCAAGGAGAAGGGCCCTCCATTATGCTTATTTAGAGTTTCGCAAAGTGAGTGATTTTCGCACTCCCTTTTTACTAATCACCCCCCTTTTTGTCTTTAGTGTGTGAAGTTACAAAGGAAGAGACTCCCCTTTCTTGTTACAAACTTCCTCACAATCCAAATGGGCTTTAAATGTGTACCTGCATGATGTCAAGCAGATTCCTCTTGGGGGGCTACACTCATCAGCCTCCACTTTCCAACTAACAAAAAACCTTTGGTGAATATCTATCAGCATTCACGCATAGCAGCCATCGGTTTCTCTGTGCAACACAACTTCCTTTTCCACGGAGCAAAAAAATGGCTGAAATATTCCTTGGTGCTTTCGTTAACGTGCTAGTTGAGAAGTTAGCATCCGGTGATCTGTGGAACTTTGCACGTAAGGAGCGGATTGATACTCTGCTGAGGAAATGGAGCAGCATGTTGGAACAAGTTCAGGCGGTGGTTGCAGATGCTGAAGAGAAACAAATCACTGACCAGGAGACTAGTTTGTGGCTCTCCGATCTTGAAGACTTGAGTTATGATATGGATGACGTACTGGATGAGTTCGCTACTGAAGCTTTGCGGCGGAAAGTGATGTTGGAAGAGCCTCGAGCTAGCACCAGCAAGGTATGTAAACTCATACCTAATTGCTGCACAAGTTTCAATCCAAGCACTCTTGTGTCTGATTTTAGAATGAGGCCCAAGATGGACGAGATGGACGAGATCACTACAAGGTTGCAAGACCTTTTTAATCGGAGAATGGGGCTTGGCTTGAAAAACATTGCTGCAGGGGGGTCTAGTCAAGCTTCACAAAGACAACCCACTTCGCCTTTGATAATTGAGCCTTGTTTGTATGGTAGGGATAATGATAAAAAGGCGATAATAGAGTTGCTTATGAGTGATCAATCTGGTAGTAACAAAGTTGGTGTAGTCCCGATTGTGGGTATGGGTGGGGTCGGCAAGACCACCCTTGCTCAGATGGTCTACAACGATGAGATAGTGGACAAGCATTTTGAGATGAAAGCATGGGTCTGTGTATCAGAAGTGTTCGACATTGTAGGAGTGACAAAAGCTATTTTTGAGTTTGTCACTAAAAGGCCGTGCGAGTTTAAAGCCTTGGCTCAAGTTCAAGATGTGCTAAAAAAGGAATTGGCTGGGAAAAAGTTCTTGATTGTTCTTGATGATGTGTGGAACAAAAACCATGGTGACTGGAGCAGTTTAAAGAGTCCTTTCAATGATGGGGCCCCGGGAAGTAAAGTCATTGTAACAACACGCAATAGTGATGTTGCATTTATAATGGCTGGACCCAATAAATATCACTCCCTAAAGGAACTATCCGAGGATGAGTGTTGGTCTGTGTTTGCACAACATGCATTTGAGGGTAGAAGTATGGATGCAAATCCAAATTTGGTCTCAATTGGTCAAAAAATTATCAAAAAATGTAAAGGCTTGCCTTTGGCTGCTAGGACACTTGGTGGCCTTCTACGGTGTAAATTGACTGAGGATGAATGGGAAGGAGTATTGAATAGTAAAATATGGGAGTTATCAGAAGAGAGAAGTCATATCCTTCCGACTTTGAGATTAAGTTACTATCACCTCCCTTCGCATTTGAAGAAGTGTTTTGCATATTGTTCCATATTGCCGAAGGACTACGAATTTGAGAAGGAGGAACTAGTTTACTTGTGGATGGCAGAAGGCTTAATTGCAAAGCAAACAGGACAAAGGGAAATGGAAGATCTTGGGTGCGAGTACTTCCAAGAATTGGTATCGAGGTCATTTTTTCAACCATCACGTAGTAGTGAACTCTTTGTTATGCATGACCTCATCAATGATTTGGCTCAATTTTTTGCAAGAAAAACTTGTTTTAGGCTGGAGGATAAGTTGAAAGAGAGTGATGGAGATGAAAGTATCAATAAGGCTCGACATTCATCCTACACACGCGGCCTTCGTGATGGCATAAAGAAGTTTGAGGCCTTTCATAAAGCCAAAAACTTGCGGACTTTTTTACCATGTGGGTCTAGAAATCAAAGAGATTGCTACTTGATTAGCGACGTTCCCCTCCGTCTGTTGCCGGGTCTTAGACGTTTACGTGTGCTTAGTTTGCAAAGATATCGAATTGGTGAACTTTCGAATTCAATTGGGGATTTGAAGCATGTGAGGTACCTTGACCTTTCATGTGCCTTGATTTTAATGCTACCGGAATCAATTGGCACTCTCTACAACCTACAAACACTAATTTTGAGAGATTGTAAAAATCTCAACAAGTTGCCTGCAAACACTAGTGACTTGATTAGTTTACGTCATCTAGACATTACTGGTGCAAACTCCTTACAAGAATTGCCACCCAAAATAGGAAAATTGACAAGTCTCCAAACTTTATCAAACTTCATTGTGGGCAATGGAAACGGGTCTACGATAGTTGAGTTGGGCAACTTGATTCATCTTAGTGGAACACTTAGCATATCTGGGTTGGAGAATGTGGCAGATGCTCTAGATGCGAGGAGGGCCAACTTGAAAGATAAGCAAAGCTTAAATGTGCTGTCGATGGAGTGGAGTAACATCTCGAATAATTCTCGCAATGGAAATGTTGAATCAAGAGTGATTGATATGCTAGAACCTCACAAGAAGTTAAAAGAGCTTTTCATTAATGGTTACGGTGGCTTCACATTTCCAAATTGGGTTGGGAATTCTTTGTTCTCCAACATTGTTTGCATGAAGTTCCAAAATTGTGAAAAATGCACTTCCTTGCCACCTTTGGGGCAGTTACCCTTGCTTGCAAAACTCTACATTCAAGGTATGAAGGCAGTAGGTAATGTTGGACTTGAGTTCTATGGGTTGGGTCGCCTAAATCCTTTTCCAGCTCTAGAGATTTTAACCTTCGACGATATGCCCGATTGGAAAGAGTGGACTCCTTTTGGAGTCAAGGAGGGAGCTCAAGCATTTGCTCGCCTATTAGAGCTCTCCATTAAAAGATGTCCCAAGCTTTCGCATGAGTTGCCAAGAAATCTTCCTCGGTTAAGAAATCTGTATATTGAGGAGTGCCCAGTGTTGGTGGTTGCGTGGATCGCAAGCCCTGCGGAGCTGAAAGAAGTGAGAAATACGCTTCAATTTGATTCACTCATGTCCTTGCATCTAAAAGATGTTTCGATTGCCAACTCCTTGGGTAGTTCAGAAGTTGGTGATCAAGTAGCGCTAAAAAACTCAAGCCATAGCCTCTTGAGCTCGCTGACTTCCCTGAAAATGAAAAATATTCAGGGTCACACATGCCTACCTAATTGGGTTTTTCAAGGGCTGACGGGAATCCAAGAATTATCTCTCTGCGGTTTCGAAGAACTCACAACATTGTGCGACGACGAGGTGAGACTACAAAACCGTCTCCCTGCCCTCCGACGTCTCACTATTGAAGGTTGCCCCCAACTTATTTCCTTGTTTGCCGAAGGAGATGACCTCAAATCTCTTCAAGAGCTTTACATCTCACGGTGTCCACGCCTCATCTCTTTCCGTGTATTGCCGTCTATGCTGAAAAAGCTGTGGATTTATGGGTGTGATGGGCTGGTGTCCCTGGCTGATTTGACGTTGCTGAATAATCTTGAGAAGCTGTATATTGATTCCTGTCCATCCCTCCCGTATTTAAGGTCCGGAAGTGGGCTCCCGCCCGCTCTCAAAGAACTGACGGTTAATAGGTGTGCAGAGCTAAAGTCGCTAATAGCAGAGGAGGGGATTAAGATCAATTGTCCATCTCTTGAATTTGTTGAGATCAGTTATTGTGATCGCCTCAAAACCCTACCAGATGTCATGCAAAATAATAATGGTCTCAAGAATCTCAGTCAACTGGTGATATATGGGTGTGGTAATCTGGAGTCCCTTCCGGAAGGATGGTTTCCCACAACCAATTTTAGGAAATTCGATATCTCTACCTGCGAGAAACTCGAGCCCCTTCCAAACCACGCGTACAACAACAGCCACCTCGCTTCTGTTGAAAAGCTGAACCTACATGGTTTTCCTGCGGGTACAGGACTCCTCTCCCACGTTCTGGATGAAGGAAGTTCCTCCAACTTCATCAACCTCACTTCACTTGAAATCAACAACATCGACATCGGTAAGCTGTGCGGTTTGCACCGATTGTACTCTCTCAGAGAACTCTCCCTTTGGAGTTGTGATGGGGTGTCGTTTCCAGAAGATGGGATGTTGTCGTTTCCCTCCTCTCTGGTCGAACTGGGCATCCGGAGTTTCCCGAATCTGGAGAAGCTATCTTTCAAGGACTTTGAAAACCTCCTCTCTCTTGAAAAACTTCATATCGGTTATTGCCCCAAGCTCACGTCCATTTCAGAGCAAAGACTGCCTCCCTCGCTTTCGGAATTGCGGATCTTTGACTGCCCCAACCTCGCATCATTTCTGGAGCAAGGGCTGCCTCCCTCGCTTTCGGGTTTGTTGATCTGTCGCTGCCCCAAGCTCGCATCGTTTCCAGAGCAAGGGCTGCCTCCCTCGCTTTTGTATTTTTGTATCGATCAATGTCCGATACTGAAACAACGATGTGAAAAGAGGAAAGGCCAATATTGGCGCTTCATTGCACACATTCCTGAAGTCTGGATTCTTTGACCCAAGCAGCTAATGGCCAGGTTTGTTAACTTCTTCCCCTTTGGCATGTTAGTTCAACTGATCTCGCTACATCATCGACCCACTGCACATGTACCACATGATATCTTTATGTTTCACACTGTTCATGATTCTACTTTTTTTCTGCAACGGAATTACATATTTGGTGGTGCAATGAACACCAAATTGAGATTATTGGTTCACTGAGAAAAAATGGAACATTAATTCTGGTCACCTTGCCAAGAACGTAGAAGAAGTCTTCATTGGTACTGTATCTACTTTAGGCCAATATTGTATTTGCCCAATCACTCAGAATTACAAATTACTAGCACATAATTCTTGCTTCGACATATTATAATCAAGCTGTTATGCAACGATTTTGAAAGATGAAAACTTGTCCAGAGAAAATCGAGAAGTGTGTGTTTGAACATATGTACAAGGAAAAATTTGTTCTAAAAGTGCATGTATTCCTGATAGATATACTGACAATAAACCTAACTTATCCCATAACCATTCTTGAATTACAAGTTTACATAATATTGATAAGCAAGATTTAATACGTATGTTGTAACATTTGAAGCTTTTTAATGTGTATGCGAGAAAAATTTCTGGTGCCGTCGTTGATCTAGACTAAACATGTAGTGTGTGTGATCAAGCTGTTATGACTGATCAAGTTCTTACAGTAAAGTGTTTTTTCTTGTGGTATTTCATTACCAGATTTTGTTCTGTTTTTTCACTGCTGCACTTATGAGAAGCAGAGTTATGCTTCTTTGTAAGACAATTTTCTTGATTAATACTTTGCAACAAGAGGAAGAGAGACGGGATTCAATGCTTCCAAACTTAATGTTTTCATTTTGTTTCTTCGAACTTGTCAATGGAGATTCCTCAATGTTCATGTCCTTTATCACACCCAAAAGTTGTTTTCATGGTTGCTTTTCCCGCATTAATCCTCGTTTTCCATGGTTTGTAGATGGATTCATCACAGAGAGTAAGACTTGTACTTATGACAGCACCAGAATGTGCAAGCCTGCTCTTTCCAGTGCTGTCTTCAGCACAATATCTTTCTTGTTGGGTGCTGTCACTTCAGAGGTTCCCAGCTAGATACCTATGCAAATTCCAGAACCACCTTAAGAGGTAAGAAAGGTTGTTGGGAAGTCTCTTATCAAGGCGTCTTAGATCCGGTGCAGTTGTGGGTTTCCTTCTTGCTGAAAATGGTCTTTTGTTTTGCATATAGGTAGTATGGTGATGATTGGAAGCGCTAAGTGTCAATAACAGCTCTTCCTTGTACAGATTGTTCAGATTTTATAGTGAGATTTTAAAAGAGTGTGGGTGAATTTCCATTGGAGAGAAGAGTTTTCACTCCGAAAAATGCAAGAGTATGTTGGTGTTATTGTGTATAAGATCATGGCTAGCACTTAGGAGGGGTTTCCCTCTTCTTTAAGCCCAGTGGTGATCTCACTTTCGAAAGGAAGGGCTCTTTGAATCTGTAACTGGTTTTGGCCTTGGTGGCTTTTCTATGGTCCTGTTTTTGGCAGAGGAAGTGGAGGTATTCGTGCAAAAGCTGCTGATGTTGGTGCCGATATTATTGAGAAGGTTGAGAGGAACATCCCCGATAATGATCCTAGAATTGAGCGGTATGATGCAATATGCTTTAGGGTCTGTTTTAAAAAGTCTCCCACAAATGTTTCATGCTAGTAAAATGCATGCAAGAAAATAAGTTTCATTCCTTTATCCATTCTTGTCCAATCAATTTTTGTCACTCTTCATTATCTTCTTCTTCTCAATTACTAGTTTCTTCTATTTCTTGCAGGTGTTAGCTGACATTGTTGGTGAAATTGCTGGTATGGGATACGATCTGGTTGGCTTTTACGCGGAATTAACATGTGCCGCTCTTGTTTTTGGCTCCATCTCCTCATTTGGGATCAATCACAACTGCAATGCTTTATCCTTTGCTCATTAGTTCTACAGGTATCGTTGTTTGTTTCCCTAGTGAGTGCGTGTAAGTATTTGTGCATTTGTATTTTGTTGAGAACTTTTGTCCTAGTGAGATGCTATTTGTACCAAAATAACTCTAAAGACACGCACATACTTGCAGTGTGTGTGCATAATGGGTTTGTCACTAGCATTTTTGACTTGAGTTTCGTGTGATCATAGAATTTTCACTGTTGATTCACACCCCTCTCTTTTCTCGGTAGCTAGGGGCGTTGCTATAAAAACTGACAACAGTCAACTAGCCTAGATGGCGACATCTCGGCAATTAGATAAACGGAAGGCTAGGGTTAGATAAACGGAAAACAGTCTACTAACCTATCCACTGCGATCTCCAAAGCTTGTCTCACCAATTTGTCGCGGATGACCTCATTCTTTCTGGGAGAGCCGATGATGATTGTTGTTATGTGATGAAATCTACTGTTGAAATTTTCGCAAAGAATCAGGGTGAAAAATCAGTTTGAGAAATCTGAGGTGCTCTTTTCAAATAATGTGCCTGAAGGGAGGCTGGATCATTTGTGCAATATAAGCATTCCGAAAACCAACCACCTGGGTAGTTATCCTGGCTGCCCTTTCCTTCATGATAGGCCCTCTAAGAGCATCCACATCTCATCCTCTACTCCCCTTTGAAAACTAAAATAGCAAGGAAAGATGTGAAAAGAGGACTGCATCAGCCTCATTTGGGAATCCATTAAATTAACATTTGCTACAGTTGCTTGCTTCTTCAAGCGAGTCACTATTCAATCCATTAGCAATATTAGCAATATTTTAATATTTTCGGCTCAGATTGAATTTTGTCTTCATCCCATATCTTGTTCCACGACCCAATCCAAACAACAGAAAGTCTAGACTAATCGTTGATTTCTATGGCACGCGTGTTGGGCCAACTCCAGGTCTCACAAAAATACATAAAAATGTTCAGAAATCTTAATTTTTTTTATTGGACCCCTATAAAAAATCAGCTCCAACGGATATCGATAAGTATTTTTCTAAATTCATTGGGTGAAAATTGCTCAATTGCTTAGCTTTGCCCCTACGAATCGAGAAAAAATACTTACCAATATCCGTTGGAGCTGATTTATTACAGGGCCCCATAAAAAATTATTTTAAAAATTGTGGATAACTTTTTTTTTGTATTTTTGGGAAACATGGAATGGGCTCTATACGCGTGCAGCAGAAATGTGAGTAAGAGTAGCATGTATCCAAACAAACGGCTTCTTCGTTGCAATACTGATAAAGAACGTACAAATAGGCAAAGAAAATATTATATTTATAAGATCTAGTTATACTTGAGAGTCTGATGCAGAATGCTGTAGACATTTTAAAAGTTGGTAGCTAAAGTAATAAAGTGACTTTTTAAGGTATAAATTGGTCCAAAATGTAGAAAGGCTGATGAGGATGCTCTAACCACTCCTTCCAAGCTATTATTGATAAAACCAATAGTAGGCTCTGTCTGGCTTGGGAAAGCAAATCGCTTCCCTTGGCGCCTGTTTGGCTCTGATCGAGGCAGTTAACACGGTCATCCCGGTTCATCTTATGCAAACCATGTTTCTACCGAAGTCTGTTTCCTGTATGCTAGATAGAATTAATAGAGATTTCCTCTGGGGCTCTATAGAAAACAAGAGGAAACTGCATGCTATTAACTGACCACCGCGGCCAAGCCTCGAAAAAGGGAGGGGGGGAGTTAGTAAAACTGGAGAAAAACTGACCCTATCAATCCTTTCTCCATGGATAAACTTAACTGGTGATTTGTTACGGAAAAAGAGTAAGGAAAACATGAGGGATTTGGTCGCGACCATCATAAACCATCTACCATTTCGAGTAGTATGCTCAAGGGGGGCAATACTATCCTTCCCGCAACCAAAATTTTGTCCTCTTTCTTGGAATAGAACTCATAACTTGACCCCATCGAGTATGAACGACCCTGTTTGCCGAGATTTTTGCCTCCATAAACTCTCCACTTTCCTATGAAGATCCCACAAAAAAAAAAAAGTTTCAATAACATTCTCTCCTTTGTCTCATCTCTGCACAATTTTCTCACATCTTTTGACTGGTATCCAAATTCATTAGCTCCTGCTCTAGTCCTCTGCCTTGGATTTTCTTCAACAGCTTAATCCCAGCTACTTCATCCCGAACTCTGCTTGATTTCCCAAAAAAATGTTTCAGAACTTCTTCGAAATTAGTTGGATGTAGTAACCACGCATCAATAGACCTAATGGTTTCACCTGTTTCGGACCCCAACTTCAGTCATCATGAAACAAAAATATGCGGCCAGTGATCTGATAAATTCCTTCGGAGACGCCATAACCAAGGCTCTGCCCCAATCAAGTCCAAATTTCATTTTCCTGCAAGTTGTACCATGTAAGTTTCCTCCCAAACAATGGAATACATTCTCATGCTACTAGTTACCCTTAATGTCCACACCCACCTGTAAGTAGGGCTAAATCAGAACTGAAAATTTGAAACCGACCCAAAGCGCCAGCCGAAAAAATTTGTTTCTTTAGTTTTCTCGTGTTATCGAATCAGTATCGATCCAGTTTGGTTTTGGATTCTTTATATAAAAAAAGATCCAAAGTTGGTTCATTAATGAATTTAGTCGAAGTAAATTAGAAAAAAAAATCCACAGGTCAGAATATAAGGTTGTGTGAGAACTGGCTCCTTGATTTCTTTTGTTAAACAATGTAGATAGTTTCTTTGGGTTTTGGAGGGTTGGGGTTTGTTAGTCCTTCTGTTGTATAGGGTTTGCTAGAGGTACGCCTCTGTATTTTTGTAGCTTCTTGCGCTTTTGGTGAAATGAATTTACTTACCCAAAAAAAATTTAACAGAACCAAAACATGCAACACTAATGCTAATCTTCTTCCACATTGTAGTTTTAATACATATGATGTACGTTTTGTTTTCCACTTCCGTCGATAACTTGTCTGCCAAAATTAGAAATAAAGAAAGAAAGGAAAAACCCATCTAAGGGACGATCACCCACACGCAAGCGGAGAGATTTAAACTCTTTACCTCCAAGTGAGATGCAAGAGATGGCCAACTGAGTTTGCTCCAATTGGTTACATAAGTTTTTGACAAAATTTTTGGACATGGCATTTTGAGCTTAATGCCAGTTAAACCTTTGAATTATACAACATTTCATCAATTAAATTCACGCCGTCTGTTTCCGTCAATTGCTAGACGGAGGATGCTTACGTTAAAAGTTCTCTTTGAGGCATATCCAAAAACAGAACATTACTGTAGATATTGCAATCGATTTATGCTATTACATAAAAACAGTCATATATAAGTGTGGATGCATACAATCTGATGCATCCAAACTTAATTTGGAAAGTAAAATATAAAGGGCCTGCTTGTTAGCCGGATTATTTGGTTGGATAGACTATTTATTTGGACTAATTAATCCGTTGTTTGGTAGACACACGTATCTGAACTATTTAATGTTAGGGACTGAATAGTGCCTCTGTGGCTGGACTATTTGTGGCCATCCACAACCATGCCTATAGTTATTCCCCTTCTCCATTTACAATTATATATCCCTCCGCGCTTTTAAACTTGTGTATCGTATGCAATTTTGAAGGGCAAACAAGTAACTTGTTATCTTTATTCATCATCCTCCCAATTTTATCGACCCATAAAAACTATCAACGGAACCAAAGTATAAAATCATCTCCTCTCGTTAATTAATCTCTCTCATTTTATGGTATCCTCCTCGTACCCGCACTCAGTAGGAAAAGAACATGAGAAGACAGAGTATGTGAATGTGATTCGTTATGTGAATTGGTTTACTTAAAGAGGAAAGGGGAAACACCAATGATTACTAGCACAATGTATAGAAATGGAAACACGAATAATTATTCATCAAATAGAGCACTACGAATAATGATTAATATATACGTATAACATATCTTTAATAGTATAACCTAAATTTTAGCATATAATAATTTTAGTAAGAAAGCACTTACTGAATCTGTCTGATTTCAATTGCTGAATTAAGAAAGATACATGATTGAAGGTTTACAAGTAGTTTAGTGGGTAGGAAAGCTGGAGTATTAACAAACTCAGCTCTTGACTAGGGTGATTACAAAAGAAGCAAAGCTTTTGAGAATACTGACTTCTCTCTCTAACTTCACTTCCTAACTTGACTTCTTTACTACATCATTCTCGGTTCCTTTTATAGAGTAAGGACCGGAGATTTACAAATGTTGTATGACCTAGCCATGTGACTAAAGCTGGTAATTTTTCTCTTTCGGTGGAGATGTGACTAAAGCAGGTTCTGGCTGGCTTTTAAAGATTTTGACTGTCTCCACTTTCGGTGCGGAGATGACAAAAGTAGAATTTTACTGTTCTTCAAAAGCAGAAAAAACTTGCTTTTCTGTAGTGCTAGTTATCATGATGACTGGGAATACTGCTTGCTGTCATGATGACTGAAAATAATACTTCAAACTAGTGGCCAAATGGGTCCTGTGCATCCTCGAAAGCTGATCCATATGGATTTTTGTGGGATGTTGCCGTGGCTGATTCTTCTGAGGAGTTATCATCCTCTTCTTGACTGGCTTGAGCTATTAGCTGCTGGGCTAACATTAATAATTGTGAGCACTTGGTTTTTGACTTGGATTTTGAAGGTCGAGAAGAACTAGGTGTTGGGCTTCCAAGCCTGATTGTGGAAAATGTAGGTGAGCTTGGTTGTGGAAGGACTGCTACCTGGTTACTTGGTTGAATTTGTGCAACTTGAATTAGAACCTTGACTGGAGTTGGAACTTTGACTGGAAACTCTCCTTTAACTTGGTCAATGATCCGTTGATACTTGTATGCATCCCACCATTTGACTTGATATTGGCGAGTAACTGTCTTGTTGACGATATTGTATCGCCATTTGAAAATCCATGGAACTTTGTATTTTGCCATAAATAGTAAGAGAGCAGGAAACAGACTAGTGTGACTGTTTACTTGATACATGGAGGAAAAGTAATTGACTTGATCCATAAGCTCAAGTGGTAAGAGATCAGGAATAGCACCATTCTGATTCCACCATCGAAAGAACCAGGATGGTATTACAGATATGAACTTATGGTCAAATGAAAAGAACCAGGAATGGGTAAAAGATTCATTTTCATGAAGAATGACCTTAAACCAGGAGTCAATATAATCATAATAATTATACTGAATCAGATGATTAGGAAGATCTCTGAGTAGAGATGGGTGTCCCTATTCATCTAAGCTGGCAATGTTGTGAATATAAAGAGAATGGTAAATGACTTTATTTGGATTGACTCTATCTGTAATGGGTTTTATTACAATGGATTTGTGATGTAGAAGGATATCCTTGTAAAAGGAAAGTGACTTGTCTGGATGAGCAGGAATGAAATGCCATCCAAGAGGGAAAAAGGCCTTTACTAGTTCAATTGGGTTGTGAATATTTTTGTGGACTGGTTCAATGGAAAATAGGTTAGTGCTGACTGGTTTAAGAACATATTCTGTGGTTCTTGCTGGGTAAGGGGACTTTGGTTGACTGGTTTGAAAAGACTGGGTTGAACAAAAAGGATCAACTGAAATATTTTGACTGGGTGGTACAATACTTTGACTGGATGATGGAATGTATGCTAATGCAGAACTGTACCCAGTCAAATGAAAAGAATCAGGAATGGGTAAAAGATTCATTTTCATGAAGAATGACCTTAAACCAGGAGTCAATATAATCATAATAATTATACTGAATTGGATGATTAGGAAGATCTCTGAGTAGAGATGGGTGTCCCCATTCATCTAAGTTGACAATGTTGTGAATATAAAGAGAATGGTAAATGACTTTATTTGGATTGACTCTATCTGTAATGGGTTTTATTACAATGGATTTGTGATGTAGAAGGATATCCTTGTAAAAGGAAAGTGACTTGTCTGGATGAGCAGGAATGAAATGCCATCCAAGAGGGAAAAAGGCCTTTACTAGTTCAATTGGGTTGTGAATATTTTTGTGGACTGGTTCAATGGAAAATAGGTTGGTGCTGACTGGTTTAAGAACATATTCTGTGGTTCTTGCTGGGTAAGGGGACTTTGGTTGACTGGTTTGAATAAACTGGGTTGAACAAAAAGGATCAACTGAAATATTTTGGCTGGGTGGTACAATACTTTGACTGGATGATGGAATGTATGCTAATGCAGAATTGTACCCAGTTTTGGGGATTTGCCCAAGGACTTGATACCTGTTTGCTAAATCAGCTAGAGGAAGAGTAAGCTGGTTTTTGGTGGTTTGAACTGGTTCTTATTTTTTTCTACCATGGTTGAACTGCAGATACAATAATAATTATTGTTTGGCAAATAAAAATTCTCTAGTAAGGAAATCAGGAATAGAATTTTGATCTCCTTTAATATATTCAATATCAAAATAAAAAATACTCAAAATGGACTGCCATCTGGTAAAGATTTGTTTGCTGGCTATATTTTTAATATTTTTTTCTAAAACATATTTTGTAATTTTGCAATCAACTCTGACTAAAAACTTTTGATTTAATATATCATCTTGAAATTTAGAAATACACAATACCATTGCTAAAATTTCTTTTTTAATAGTACTATAATTGCTTTGTACTTTATTCTAAAGACCAGAATGGAAATGAACAATCTGTTCAGAAGAAGTAGGATGGACTTTTTAAAGAAGAATGCCACCATATCCAATATCGGAGGCATCAGTTTGAATAGTCTTAAAGGAATTGACTGTTGGAATACCTAGACATAGTAATGTCTTGACATATTTTTTGACTTTCTGAACTACAGAAGTATGTATATGGGTGACCAAGGAGGGGGATTGTCTCTTAGTCTCTCAAATAAGGGTTGACATATTTTCCTAAGATCTTTATAAAATTCTGCTATATAATTTAAGGAGCCTAAAAATCTTTGTAATTGATTTTTATCAGTAATTTCATCAGGAAATTTATCAGCAAATTGAATCGCTCTACTGATTGGTACTATGGTTGATTGGTGAATATCACACCCTAAAAATCTTATTTTTGTCTGAAACAATTTAATCTTGGGAGTAGAGATGACTAATCTATTATGCTTAATAATATCAAGAAATGAATTTAAATATTTTCAATGTTCATCAATTGAGTTTGAAAAGATGAGAACATCATCTATATAGACTATAATGAAATGACTGAATGAGTTGAATATTTCATTCATTATATTTTGAAATTCACTTGGGGCATTTTTTAATCCGAGAGGCATCACGTTCCATTCGTAATGTCCGAAAGGTGTAATGAAAGCTGTTTTATACCTATCATTGGGGTGCAGTTGGATTTGCCAGAATCCACTTTTTAAATCAAATTTTGAAAAGATTACGGCTTTGCTTAATCTATTGATTAGATTTTTTTTATTAGGAATTGGATATTTGATCCATTCTAATACCGTGTTTAATGTTTTGTAATTTATGACTAATCTCGCTACACCTCTTTCTTTTTCTGTATTTTTGTTGACATAAAAAGCTGGACATGACCATGGTGATTTTTTTGAATAATGTTATTTTCGAGCAAATTGTTAATTTCTTTTTTACAAGTTTCCTTTACTTCAGGGTTCATTTGAATAGGTCTAGATTTTGTAGGAATTTGTTGTTCGTTAAATTCTTTTATATATGGTAAAGTCACTATATGTTTTTTCCGGTGCCAAAAGGCACTGGGAAGGTTAGAACAAACCTCTTTTTCTAGTTTATTTTGAAAAATTTCAATTTGTTGACTAAGAAATATATATATATATATATATATATATATATGGGTGACTTAAAAATTCGTCTTTATTGCCCTCTTCATTTATGAATTTATCCTTCTCATATTTTTAATACCACTATTGCCCTTTGAGTGTTGTTAATTGTATATATGGATACATTTTAAACCATATATATAGGCTTGATTTTAAACCATATCTATAATACAAGCTTTTCGATTTCATGGTAAATTATTTGTAGCATTTACCATGAAATATGTTCATATGTTCTTATCATTTCATGGTTAATTATTTGGACCATTTACCATGAAACCATGTCATGGTTAATTATTTGAACTATTTACCACGAAATATGTTTGTATGTTCCTATCATTTCATGGTTAATTATTTGGACCATTTACCATGAAACTATTTCATGATTAATTATTTGGACTGTTTAATATGAAACTAGTCCAGCAAAATCTGTTAGGCCACTGCACGGACCAATTCATATAAAGAAAGTTTGGAATGTTCAAATACATATGTTTACATCCTAAAATATATTCTTGGCTTATATAGACAAGAATTTTGGGATGAAAATTACTTATGTTTACCTCTTAAAATTCTTGTCTATATAGGTCAAAAATTTTGGGATGTAAGTTACTTATGTTTACATTCTAAAATTCTTGGCCTGTATAGACAAGAATTTTAGGATGTAAACATAAGTATTTGTACATCCCAAACTATTCTTATATGAATTGGTTTGCACAACAGCCTGACAGATTTCGCCGGACTAGTTTCATGGTAAACAGTCTAAATAATTAACCATGAAATAGTTTCATGATAAATGGTCCAAATAATTAACCATGAAATGATAGGAACATACAAACATATTTCACGGTAAATACTACAAATAATTTACCATAAAATCGGAAAGCTTGTATCTCATTTAATTACAGAGATTGATATTCATCCCAATCCTTTTAATTTAGAAAATCATAAATGTATATATCTATATAGATATCATAATAAATGGGAAATAAGGGTAATTCACGCATTGAAATGATGAAAACATAAGCATGCAAAGTGGGCAGGATGAATTCTTACATGGCATGGATAAAGAGAATGATTCTTTAAAATTTCCTACATATATATATATATATATATATAGTCATTTTCAAATGAAGAAGGTCCTTATTTTAGATAAAATAAGGACATCTCCATTTCTTCCATTTTTCGTTCGAAATTCGATGATCCGAGCCGCTCAATGTGTTTAGAACGTGATTTTAGGAGTACTTACGAGGAATCAGCAAAAAAAAGAAAGATCGGGAAGGGCTTCATCTGAGCAGTTTTTATTTGAATCGTTCGATAAAAAAAAACAAAAACTGCTCGGATGAAGCCTTTTCGGTCATATTTTTTTCTGATTTCTTGCGGGTACCCTTAAAATCACGTTCTGAACACATTGAGCGGCTTGGATCATCGAAATTCTATCGGGAAAGGGAGATCCTTATTTTATTAAGTTAAAGTGGTTCTTAGGAGAATGAGACTCTATATATATATATAGGGCGCTTCTAATAAGGGCGCCCTTATTTTCGTTATTTGTGGACGTCTGTTGTCAGCCGTTAGATCGTGATTTCAATGGTTTGGATCTGCTGATGGTTTATGACAGGTCACAATTAACTTTTCCCCGAAAAAGTTTTATTAAAATCTGAATCATTAAAAAACACGGTCCAATGGCTGAAATCGATGTCCGCATTTTACTCATCTAAGGGCGACCTAAAAAAAAAATCTATAAAAAAATCTATAAAAACAGCTCATAGTTTCCGATCAAATTTTGATGATCTGAACCGTTCAATGTGTGCAGAATGTGATTTTAAGGGTGTCATCTAGAAATTAGCAAAAAATATGACCGATAGTGCTTGTTTTGAGCAGTTTTTAATTGAACCGTTCATCAAATTTGAGCTAAAAACTGCTCATATCAAGCCCATTCTAATCATTTTTTTTTTCTGATTTTTAGCGAATACCCGTAAAATCACGTTATGATAACATTGAGTGGTTTGAATCATTAAAATTTAATCGGGAACTATGAGGTATTTTTTTAGATGTCTCTGGAACTGCCCCGAATATATATATATATATATATAGAGAGAGAGAGAGAGAGAGAGAGAGGGGTGCCCTTATACTTGTTAAATGCAGACTTCGCCTTTCAGCTGTTGGATCGTGTTTTCAATGGTTTGGATCTGCTGATGGTCCAAAACCATTTATGACGGCGTCCTTAGAGAAATGGGGAGGTCTGCGCTTAAGGAACTTACTTAAGGTCCTCACAGGAAGGTTCTATATATATATATATATATACACACAAACACACATACATATCCGGTCGCCCGGATTTTATTATTGTCCGAATTTGGGTCTTGGCCGTTGGATATCCTCCATCCAATCCAACGGCTGTGGAAATAAAAGAGGGAGAAAAAGGGATTTCCCCACTCTAGCCCCATTTCGTCGTTTTGTTCTAGACAGAGAGAGAGAACGGAGAACGGAGGCGACTGTAGACAAACGACCCACGCTGAGATCGAAGACAATGAATGTCAGCGCTAAGGTCTCTCTCTCTCTCTCTCTCGTTCATGTGATTTTCGAACTGAGTTTTGTGATTTTTTGTGTGGTTTCGATCGATCTCGGGATGGCCGACGACGAACGATCAGAGCTAAAATTGGAGCTACGATTAGCCCTAAGGTCTCTCACTCTCTCTCTCTCTCATTCATTCATTCTCTCTCTCTCTCTCTCTCTCTCTCTCTCTCTCTCTCTCTCGTTCTCTATTAGAAACCCTAACAGTATATCTTCGATTTTTGAAACCCTAAATGAAGAATAGGGGCTGATTTTTATGATTTGTTTGTGTGGTGATTTCTTTTGATCTCTGAATGGCTGATTTCTACTAATTGAATGATTTCGAAACCCTAACAGTATGATATTCGATTTGGGGCATTTATGGTCTGGATTTGTGTTTGAGCCATTGGATTTTATTATGATCAGTTGCTATTTGGATTGGTATTTGTGTGTGGCTTATGCTGATTTTGGCCAGAGAATTTTGAAGTGAGGTTTGTTTGGTGTTATCAGTGTATCATTTAGAACTGTGATCCAGTCGCCCGGATTTTATTATGGTCCGAATTTTCTACGAGTTTGCCCCTATTTCCATATTTGTTTGGCCCTATTTGTTGGCTATGATGATAAATTAACATGCAATGTGTATTTAGGCTGGAAACATTAGATGGTCAATTTTTGGAGTCTAATGTTGCCGCCTTAATGCCTTAAAAATGTGAAGTCGTGAACATTTCATTTATCTGAGCCACTTTTTTTGGTTATGATGAAAATTTTCTGAGCCGTTGCGAGAGTTTGCCCCTATTTCTAGATTTGTTTGGCCCTATTTGTTGGCTATGATGATAAATTAACATGCAATGTGTACTTAGGCCTGGAAACATTAGATGGTCATTTGGCAACTAATGTTGCCGCCTTAGTGCCTTAAAAATGTGGTGACGTGAACATTTCATTTATCTGAGCCACTCTATTTGGCTATGATGAAAATTTTCTGAGCCAAAACCACCTATCTAAATTGAAAAGTTATGAGTTACTTGTAGTTGTAGCTGTGTTGGACATTAGGGCTGATCGTAGCTCTGATCGTTCATTGTCTTTGTCCTCAGCTTGGGTTGTTCGTATATAGTCGCCTCCGTTTCTCTTTCTCCCTCTCACTCTCTGGCAGCGGATCGAAATGCAAAAATGGGGCTAGAGGGGTGGGAAATCCCTTTTATTACTCTTTTATTTCCATAGCCATTGGTTCTCCTCCACCCAATCCAACGGCAAAGACACAAATCCGAACCATAAGAAAATTCCGGCGACTGGACCTGAAAAGAACTATATATATAATGTGTACTAAGGCTTGGAAATATTAGATGGTCAGCTTGGCAACTAATGTTGCTGCCTTAGTGCCATAAAAAAGTGGTGTCTTGAACATTTCATTTATTTGAGCCACTTTACTTGGCTATGATGAAAATTTTCTGAGCCATTGGACCTAATTTTTGCCCCTATTTCCAAATTTGTTTGTCCCTATTTGTTGGCTATGATGATAAATTAACATGCAATGTGTACTAAGGCTTGAAAACATTAGATGGTCAGCTTAGCAACTAATGTTGCCGCCTCAGTGCCTCAAAAAAGTAGTGTCTTGAATATTTTATTTATTTGAGCCACTTTATTTGGCTATGATGAAAATTTTCTGAGCCAAACACTACCTCCCTCGATTTTTTATATTATTTCTAGTTTTTAGCTGTGTTGGACATTTGTGTGAGTGTGTGTAGACATTGTGTGAGTGTGTTCAGTAATTGTGTTAAAACAGTCATGTCCAGTTCAAGTAACAAGAGTACCATTCAATCTCGTCACCCTACATTTCAAAACAAGACATGTTGGTGTGGGTTGAGAGCTGCTATGCATATTTCAGAGCCAGAAAAGAATCCTGGAAGACTCTACTATAAGTGTCCAAAGGATAAAGAAAAATGCGAGTACTGGGAGTGGTGCTATCAAATTGGGTGTCATGAACCCAACCCACATGTTGCACCTGAGGTGAAAGTAGTAAAGAATGATGCACGTGTTGAAGTCATTGAAGTCACCGTTGCTAATTTAAAGCACATGCTGATTGTCTTTCAATTCTTAAGTGGGTTAGTCTTGATAGTGGCTATCATTGCACTTCTTAAGTGAATGTAATTTGTATTCGTTCGTATTTATTGTAACCGGTAGTTTAAAACCTTAGTTCTCAAAATGTATTGACTTGCTCAAAGAATGAATGTAATGCAACTATGTGGATGAATGTAATGCTCCTGAGAATTTAAGCTTTTGGTTTGAGTAATTATGGTGTGATTAGTAAATTGAATTCGTAAATCTATTGATGTGAGTTAGATGTCAAGTTTCTGGCAATATTGTTTCGATGTGAATGATCGATGAAAGGTTAAGAAAACATAGGGAAAAAAAAAGTGTTTTGGAGGATAGTTTTGCTCCAACCCATCTTCCAAAACACCTTTTATTAAGGGCAATGTCAGTTATATGAGCAATTTCCATTGCCGTTGGTTGGCAGAGAGAGAGAGAGAGCCCCCAGCATATTTCTTCAATTTCTAATGAAAACACAAATTCCAGCATTGGATGAAAACATTGAGCTACTGACATAGTGTTAGCACTTCCGATGCTGTATTTTTTTATTTTTTCTATGATTTCCAATGGTGCCGTATGGAACTGGAAAGGGTATTTGGATGTATGTAAATATTAAAGTATTCAATAAGTCAACGGGGCTTAGCCAAATTTTCTAATTGAAGGAAGACCAATCAGTACAGCACAAACGGCTTAGCACACTTTATTTGGGCATCTTCTTGGCTTCAACAAGAACAATTTGAATTTGGCATTCACAATTATCTCAATTGCATTGCGGAAACGACTACACACTTGGGAACCACTAATTGAATCCTGTAGCTTCTTAGAACTAACTTTTTGCATTCAGAAGGAATTAAGGTGCAACTTCATGACAAAAGCACCCAAAAAAATGGAGGAGAAAACAAACTAATATTTACCCACATAGTTTCTGCATGTACACAAGAACAGAGGGCGATTGATGCCAGAGAATTCCAGTTAAACAAAAGTGCAATAGTCCAGATCCAAGAACTAAATTTGCCTAAGCTAATACACAAAATCCGTGTAAGTCCATGAACCACACTTGGGAACCACATGAAAAGCAAGCTACACTACTCAGACAATACAGCCATACACTAGCCTTCGGCTCAAGAACCATACTCCCACATGTCTGCAAGAACAGCAGCAAAACAGATAGAAGAATATAAGCAACAAATGAAAAGTTGATATGCAAATCCAAGAGCCTAACCATTAAGTATTTATACACACAACACCAACATTCCCAAACTGATGCATATACTCTCACCTGAGTTGTGGCACTATGGATGCTCTATTTGAATCACTAATCCATCATGCAACCCAAAAAAGATAATAACATGAATAGACGAAACATAGGAAACACAAGAACAAGTAAAGAATTAAACGTAGATGTACCACAAACACTTACACTCATCATGAACATCGTCCTCGTCTCCTCGGCGTCATTCAACCTAATATCTTGTGAAGACCTAATAAAATAAGATAACAATTAAGATGTATTCTGTCACGCCCTCAATTTTCAACATAAATAAATAATCCATTTCAATAAATAATCCTCGCACAATATATATATTATACCCAAAAGAGAATTTTTAAAAGATTATTTACAAACCAAGTTTCCCAAGTTTAAACATTTACAACATTGACACCACGGCCCGAATTCCATAGCTAGTTAAAAGAGTAAAATTTAGAGGTTACATAATATCTGAAATTAAAAGACTTCAAATAAATTTACAATTTCATCTTTCCAATAGATCATACAAAAGACGATGAAATCACTTCTCAGCGGCTTTCAAGAGAGATGGGATTAAGCATGCACGCCATGCACTTCGCGTCAAGGTCTTTGAGATATACCTGAAAATGATAGGTTGAGCTACACTAGTCCTGTAGAAATTTCTGTACTCAAGCTATATGTAAATGCGATGAAACATGCAATAAGAGTGAATGATTTTCAATGAACGATCGAAGGTACAAAAGGCACAATAAACCGACGAACAACGACTACGGAATTCAATACGTCTTATAGATATGCCTAGCCATTTATACATCAATCTAGAGGTAGCGTTAAACACACATCAATCAAAATGACAACGACAATTTCTCAAACCAATTCAAGTCTCCTCAAATGAATGCCACACTTGACTTTCCCATCCTTTACCATTTACCATCGAGCCTCTTTTCATAAAAGAAAACATTCCTTTTTGATTGTCAAAATAATTTTGAAGAAATACCTTCGACCTCTACGGGTCAAACTCCGTTGATTCGAGTTTGAATAGCCGGAGTCCGTTGATTCTGCGCACGAATACCGGAAACCGTTGATTCGCTCAAGAATAGCCGGAGCATTTTAATAAAAATCCTTTTTCAAAAAAAAAGACAAGTTCCTTTCTTTTCAAATCCTTAGTAGAGTCAGTTGTTTATCTCTTTCTTTAACGGTCATCATCTCAAGCAGCAAACAATTCAAGCAACAACGTATACTTCTGACATCAACTTCAACATTCTTCATTTTATGAGAAATTCAACTGTGTTACCACCCCATGCGTGACAGTGAACCCTCTTTCTACCCGGGTTTTCGTCTTACCACACCTTGCGTAACGGGCCCTCTAGAGTCTCCGCATTACCACACCTTGCATTGCAGGACCCTCAATTCAAAATTCAAAACTCACATAAACACATAAGCGTTAACAATCCGAATACAAGGAGAAAATACTTCCCAAGGTCACATGCTTTCATTCATCATCATTCAATGTATTATAAACTCACAAATATGTCTTTTTGTACATCATTAAATACCTTAGGTTCACGTTATCCCTCAAAGTCTATCACGACGCCCTACGTCACGTACCAATCCCACGACGACTCCCCGACACATCACTCGCTAGGTTCTAAATGAGAATCTATAGAACGAATACCAAATGAACCGAGGATGATCAAGCAAAATGAAGCACGAAGATACGAGTTACCCTCTTCCCTTTCGGACTACTAGGCAAACCCCTATCAACCAACCAAGTGCCCACGTCATACCTATAGCTTACGATATTTAATAACGACTCCATGGTACGTCCACCAATCCACCAATCACTACGTCACGCCATAACACTTAATAAGTCTATATCTTTCATTGAGACATGCCATGATATCTACTTCTATCAACTAAAAGTATAAATAATGTACGGATATCCTAATCATTTATTTCTACACCTTTCTAAGTTATGGCGAGAGTCCAAGGAGATCGATTGGTCAATGAATCCTCGAGGTGCAAATGATCAAGTTTGGAAGTGATTTGAAACTATTCGAAAGGTGTTTAAGGTGTTCGGGGTTCGAACGGGCACATGAAGAAACAAACGAACCAAATCTGCCCGAAACAAAATGGGGGTATTGATACCCCTGATCGAGGTATCAATACCTGGCCAGTGTCTGGTCCAGAGGAGAGTGGGGTATTGATACCCCTTTTGAGGGTATCAATACCGCGGAGTTTTTCTGCAGATTTTTAACTTTTCGACAGCGAAATCCCAACAACAACGATGAACTACGGCACGATCAAGGCACATAATCAACCCATAAACACATAGAGAGAGTAAGAAATCCCTACCTCGAAGTCGGAAAGCAAACACGAAGAGAGATCGGGCCACGCAAGCTCTAGAACTCAAATCTCGAAATACGCCAAGCACACTTCTTGTCGAGCCGAACCCAATGAACAACGAGCTCGAGAACACGCGAGAAAGGTAGAATGATGGCTGTTTTTCATGGGTTTTGAGTTTGGGAGTGAGTTTGAGAGAGGAGGAGTGGAGAGAGAGGGAGGGCCGAAGGAGAGGAGAGAGATCGGGAGAGTGGAAAGAGAGTGAATTGGGGATTTTAATCCCCTACCCCCCCCCCCCCACACACACACACACACACACATATACTCAAACACATACTAATCACACTTGCCCTCCCTTAACTTTCAATCCCTAATTCAAATAGCCAAAAAATAAACTATATTCTCCTAATTAGTCAATTAATAAACAATTCAAATGATAAAAAAAAATACGGGTCTCTACATATTCCGTGTATAAACAATGAAATTCATAGTACAAATTAACATCCATTTACATGTTTATAAGTTTTGGACAATTCATTTTTTCATGCGACTGCCCCGTTAACCCACAACCATTACATTTCCTCCTCTTCTTGATGGCCTTCTCTTTTCCTCCTTTCAAACGCTTACCACAACCCTTTGCCCTAACTTGTAGTGGTTCTTTCAAACTCTGTTGGCTTTCGAGAGAAGAAGGCACTTGGATACGACTCGTTGAAGGCAATTGGATACGACTCGTTGAACCATCTTTGCGAGCACTCCTCATCAATGCAATCTTCTTTTGATTAGATTCCAACGCTTCTCGCACAACTTCACTTTCTTCTTCATCTAATACAGCCTCATCGATAACTGTACAAGCAAGTTGGAAGAGCCCTTGTCGCCTCACAAGAAGTGAACTGTTACATATTTCTCTCACATCATTACTTAAGTCATCCATCACCCTGCTTGCTTTTGCTGTCTTCGTCCTCCTCTGCAAAATATATTCAGTAGGGAGTTCCCTAATTTGCATTCAAAACAGGTACGCCAACAGGTGCCGACAAGGAATTCCATCAAATTCAAACATCTTACAGCTACAACTGACACGGTTTGATGACTTGTCCACCGAAATCTCACTAATTCTCGCACCTTCCATTTCTTCTCTCTGAACATTCCACAAACACTGATGTTCATTCTTGCGTATGAACGTAACCACATACGCATTAATTTGAAAGATTTCCTCTTGAAACCTCTCAAATATGCTCCATGTATATATTTCACTAATTCTCTTTTCCATTGCCTACGAGGTTTTCAGCAGACGCTTTTCATTTACATCTTTATGGTCCAAATCCAATTCATTATGTCAGACTTTGGCAAGTTGATAGGTGCGTAAATATGCCTATTTACGCCCCCTAACTTAGGATTTTTATGTCCATTTGGCGCGTTACTTAAAGTTTGATACTTGGTAATTGTGTTTCAGGACTCGCGGAGCAATTACATAGTGTACGGAGCTAAATTGAGAATTATTTTATGTGATGGGCCCATGTAAAAAGCAAATTTAGTTCGGAAGGAAGTTTGTTGAAGTTTATGATTTTAATTATTGGACCCATATTTGTAATGGACCAATGAGGCTAATCTTAAAGAATCAAAGCTTGACTTGTGGGCTTAAGCAAGTAAGTTAATTTGGGGAGATTGGAGCCCATGCTTGCTGACTCACGACCAATACAAAAAAAGAGCAGCAAGGGTTTAGAAAGATATATCTTTTACTTTTCACGTGAGAGAAAAAAGCAGAGGGGGGCTGCCATCGGAGGTCTTTTTCACACGCAGAAACGGAAGAACGGGGGCTGCCAATCGGAAGATTTGGTTCGCACAAGCAAAGCTTCAGCACTTCGATCACAGCTCGCGGATCACAATCACGGCCGAATCTTTGCCAACAGGAGTTTTGATTTTTATTCTTTTCTTATTCTTCTGAAAGCTATGGAGTTTATGTGTTTCATGATTATTTATTCTAACTCTATGAGCGGCTAAATCCCTTGACTAGGGTGATGAGGAGGTCTCTCTAAGTAGTGTAGTTATTTGATTTTTAGGGTTTTATATTCGACTCGATTGTATGGCTTGGTCAATTCATAACTTTTTATGAGTGTTTATATTTTTTTGATATTCGAATGTGTTTGTATCCATGATTTCAAGCACAGTCATGCAATGATTTTGAATGTTTCGAGATAGGCTTTGAGATAGGTTATACGATGTGAGACGGATCGTGCCGTGGTTAAATCCAATGAGACGATCCGTGTCGTGTTGAGATAACCTATATGGAGTACGAATTTTGATTATTTTTTTGATGATTATTGATAGGAATTGCTACCCTACGGTGATCTGGTTGAATGTTGAATGTAAACCCTAGGCTTCGAAATAATTGTGTTACAAGCGGAGACTGAATCGGAAACCCTAGTCCTTTCTCTCGTTTGTTTCAAAATCTTTTAATCTGCTTTCTAGTTTAGTTTTAGTTTAATCAAATCAACTCAAATCCACACCTTTTCCTTTGTAGAATTAAATTAGAAATCAATTGAACGTATTGCAACTTAGCTTTTTACTCTCCGTGGACGATCTCGGACTTAACTGCTATTCTTCGGGATAATTGTTAATTCCCTGTTTTATAAATTATATTTTTGGTACGAAAACGACAGACCACAAGTGCCCTATTGAATCGTGTCACAAAATCTATCATTGAATTTTCTTTGGACACATACCTCTTGAAAAATGAATGAGATATTTCAGCCCGTTGACTACTAGTTTTATGGGCAGAAAACATGTGGTTCGTATATGCGGGAAGCCATCTATCACGAATTTCATACATGTCTTGCAACAATTTATTACTAGACAACCCTACAATAGTTGCCCATCTTGCATTGAACTCTCCAGGTGTTTCAGAATTCCATATACAATTCTTCAACTCATCATAATGTTCCTTATACGACAGTGCACCCATTTTTTCAGAAAATTTGCTCACAATGTGCCAAATACAATATTGATGAAACGTATTTGGAAGAGCAGAAGCAATTGCTCTTGTCATCGCCGGATCTTGATCAGTTATGATCATTTTGGGTGGTCCACCTGGCATCGCTTTTAACCATTCGTTTAAGAGCCACACAAACGAATCAATTTTTTCATCACTCAAGAAGGCACACCCAAGAAGTGTTGTCTGCTTGTGGTGGTTGACCCCCAATAAATGTGCAAATATCAAGGAATATTTGTTTGTGTAGTACGTAGTATCAAAAACTACCACGTTCCCAAAATATTGATATGACTTTCTAGAGGTCGCATCCGCCCAAAAACAATGAATCATTCTATCTTTGTCATCTCTCTCAAATGTGAACCTAAAGCCTGGACTCTTTTGTTCTTCCATCTCGAAATGCTCATACAACATGTTCGTGTCATGACCATGTACTACATTCTTCCTATCTCTTTTATCATTGTAAAGATCTCATGCTAAAAATCCAACATTTTCAATACCCCCGCTTGCAATTCAAAAATACTTATTTGTTGACAAGTTGGCACATTAGCAGCAGATAATTGTTTCGTTAAAGCTTTTTGTGCGGTTGATATTCGGCGATGAGATTTTAACAAATGCACATTTCTTGGTGTTGTAAGCTCATGGTTATGACCCTCGACAAATTTTGATACAATAAACACTTTACCTTTTCTCACGACAACAAGTTTTGCACCACATTTCTCTCTAGTTAAACCCCGACGCTGTTTAGTGGCCTTAGAATTTCTCCTCTCCCCTTCTTTAAAACAAACGTACTCCTTCCTCATTACTTTACCATTCTCACCCAACGTACTAGAATTGATTTGGACACTAAATCCAGCTTGTCTAGCATACTCATTGTAAAATTCCCAAACGTCGTCTAATTTGATAAATTGTTGGTCAATTTTCGATATCACTTCATTTTTAACTTGAGGAGTGTAAATTTCTTGTCAAGAATTCACAGATGATTGACACGGTTGGGATGGTGACGGTGATACTGCTATGTCATCCAAAGATTGCATTCTAAAAATCAAAATAGAAAACAATTACTAACATGCAAACAGACATTTACAACAAATACTAGTCTATGTGTCTCCCTTAATGCTATAATATGCAACAAATTTTTGAGAGAGATACCTCGGTGGTGGTGCTCAAAACAAGGGGGTTGGATCAATATTGGTTCGATCTTGTTCTTCCATTTTATCAAATTGTCAGCTACTTATGGGTAACCTACCAATGGCAGACATTATCTCAAAGATTACAAAAAATATCAGTTTAATTGCCCTAACACAAATACTAGAATTTTTCCCTAGTAACTAGTTTGATTGCCCTAGCACAAATTATCATATTTGATTTATAAAAAACAGTTCCAACTTCCAACATCAGTGAGGACATCTCCAGAAACTTTTTTTTTCCCATATTGCAAAAACAGATTCATTCGCTTGTATATATGAGAATATGCAAAAAAATCATATATATATATATATATATAGAGAGAGAGAGAGAGAGAGAGAGAGAGAGAGAGAGAGAGACCTTAGGGCTGATATCAGATTTTCACCTCTGTGTACAAATCACAGAAATTAGCCCTAAAATCACAGTTAGGGTTTTGATAATCATAGAAAAAGAAAGAGAGAGAGAGAGAGAGAGAGAGAGAGAGAGAGAGAGAGAGAGAGAGAGAGAGAGAGAGAGAGAGAGAGAGAGAGAGAGACACCTTGGCTTCAGTCGTCGTTCGTCATCTTTGCTTGGGTCGCTCGTATATCGTCGCCTCTGTTTTTAATCACAGAAATTAGCACCTAAAACGAGAGAGAGAAAGAGAACGAGAAAGAGAGAGAGAGGGAGAGAACGAGAGAGAGAGAGAGAGGGAGACACCTTGGGTCGTCGTTCGTCATCTTCGCGTGGGTCGTTCTTACACAGTCGCCTCCTTTTTCTCTTCTCTGGCGGGAACGAAATGGGGCTGAATGGGCTAGAGTGGGGAAATCCCTTTTTCTCTCTTTTATTTCCACAACCGTTGGATTGGATGGAGGATATCCAACGGCCAAGACCCAACTCCGGACCATAATAAAATCCGGGTGACCGGATATGAAAAGTGATATATATATATATATATATATATATATATATATATATATATATCCCCCAACGCTGGGCCAACCGACCAACGGGGTGTTAAATTTTTATTGTTGCATACAATCATAGGAGAGTTATAATTAAAACTTTTCAAAAACGAATTAGATGAGCAAGTGTTATATAATGTATAAAAAAAAAATGTAGGACCGACAAACTTATATAAACTTAATTTATTTTTCGATATTTGTAAGATATAACCATTATAAAGAAATTTTGAAATACTACATTTAGTAAGGCCCCGTTTCGCAAAGAGGTAAAAAAAAAAAAGAAATTTTGAGAACCGGAAGAGCGATATTGCTTCCTTGTGTTGTGTGGCTATGGATTCTTCTCAACTAACACAAGAGACTCCATTATTGCCTCTCTCTCTCCCCAATGAGAGAGAAATTTCAAAGAGGAGGGCCCTGTATTATGCTTTTCACACTGCCATGCATTATGGACTTTTACTCTCCTTTCCTATGTGGAAGTTTGCTAATTGTATCTTTCTCTCTCTATGGTAATTAATTTCTAGGAAAAAGAAATGAGAAAAGTTCATTTACTGGACTCGAGTCTACTACACTTTGCTAACAACCCTCAAATTGTTACATCCAATTCATTTCACTTCTCCTTTTCTATCTTGTGAAACCCCTTTTTCACGAAATAGCAAAACTCCATTCGGTGAAACATCAGCATTCAGGCATATGAGCCGTTGTTTCTCTATACAACACAACTAATTCCTTTTCCACAGAGAAAAAAATGGCTGAAATATTTCTTGGTGCACTCATTGAGGTGGTATTTGAGAAGTTGGCATCGGGCGATCTATGGAACTTTGCACGTAAGGAGCAGATTCATCCTCTGTTGACGAAATGGAGGAGGATGTTGGAACAAGTTCAGGCGGTGGTTGCAGATGCTGAGGAGAAACAAATCACGGACCGGGGTGTTAATTTGTGGCTCTCCGATCTTGAGGACTTGAGTTATGATATGGCTGACGTACTGGACGAGTTTGCAACTGAAGCTTTACGACGGAAGGTGATGGAAGAGCCTCGAGCTAGCACCAGCAAGGTACGTGCACTTATACCTAATTGCTGCACAAGTCTCAATCCAAGCACTCTAGTGTCTGATTTTAGAATGAAGTTCAAGATGGATGAGATCACTGCAAGGTTGCAAGACCTTTTTGATCGAAGAATGGTGCTTGGCTTGCAAAACATAGCTAAAGGGGGGTCTGATAGAGCACCACTAAGACGACTCACTTCATCTTTACCAATTGAACCTTGTCTCTATGGTAGGGGATAAGGATAAAAAGGTGATAATAGAGTTGCTCCTAAGTGATCAATCTAGTAGTAACAAAGTCGGTGTAGTCCCGATTGTGGGTATGGGTGGGGTTGGCAAGACCACCCTTTCTCAAATGGTCTACAACGACGACATGGTGGACAAGCATTTCGAAATGAAAGCATGGGTCTGCGTATCTGAAGAGTTTGATATTGTAGAAGTGACTAAAGCGATTCTTGAGTCTGTCACTTCCAGGACCTGCAAGTTTAAAGCCTTGGATCAAGTTCAAGTTGAGCTAAAAAAGGCTTTGGCTGGGAAAAAGTTCTTGATTGTTCTCGATGATGTGTGGAACAAAAACCACAGTGACTGGAGTAGTTTAAAGAGCCCTTTCAATGATGGAGCCCTAGGAAGTAAAGTCATTGTAACAACACGCATTATGGATGTTGCATTTATGATTGCTGGACCTAGTAAATATCACTTTCTAAAGGAAAACTATCCGAGGATGAGTGTTGGTTAGTGTTTGCGCAACATGCATTTGAGGATAGATGTATGGATGCAAATCCAAATTTGGTTTCAATTGGTTGGAAAATTGTCAAAAAATGTAAAGGCTTGCCTTTGGCTGCTAGGACACTCGGTGGCCTTCCACGCTGTAAATTGAGAGAGGATGAATGGGAAGGAGTATTGAAAAATAAAATATGGGAGTTATCAGAAGAGGAAAGTTATATTCTTCCAGCTTTGAAATTAAGTTATTATCACCTTCCTTCGCATATGAAGAAATGTTTTGCATATTGTTCCATTTTGCCGAAGGATTATGAATTTGAGGAGAATGAACTAGTTTTCTTGAGGATGGCCGAAGGCTTAATTCAGAAGCAAAAAGGGAAAAAGCAAATGGAATATCTTGGTTGTGAGTACTTTCATGAACTATTATTGAGGTCATTTTTTCAACCATCAAGTAGTGGTGAACTATTTGTAATGCACAACCTCATCAATGATTTGGCTCAGTTTGTTGCCAGAAGAATTTGTTTTAGGCTAGAGGATAAACTAAAAGAGAGTGAGGGAGATGAAATTATCAATAAAGCTTGACATTCATCCTACACACGTGGGTATCGTGATGGCATGAAGAAGTTTGAGGCCTTTCAGAAAGCCAAAAATTTGCGGACATTTTTACCATGTGGATCTAGATATCAAGGATTTGCCAACTTGACTAGCAATGTTCCCCTCCATTTGTTGCCGGGTCTAAGATGTTTACGTGTGCTTAGTTTGCGAAGATATCGAATAGGCGAACTTTCAAATTCGATTGGGGATTTGAAACATGTGAGGTACCTTGACCTTTCATGTGCCTTGATTTCAACGTTACCAGAATCAATAGGCACTCTCTACAACCTACAAACGCTAATTTTGAGAGACTGTAAAAATCTCAAGAAGTTGCCTGCAAATACTAGTGACTTGATTAGTTTGCGTCATCTTGATATTACTGGTGCACATTCCTTACAAGAAATGCCACCAAAAATAGGAAAATTAACTAGTCTCCGTACATTATCAAACTTCATTGTTGGCAATGGCAACGGGTTTATGATAACTGAGCTGGGCAACTTGATTCAGCTTAGAGGGACACTTTGCATCTCAGGGTTGGAGAATGTGACGGATGCTTTAGATGCCCGAAGGGCCAACTTGAAGGATAAACAAGGCTTAGATGCGCTACTGATGAAATGGAGTAACATCTCATATAATTCTCCCAATATGAGTGTTGAATCGAAAGTGCTTGATATGCTGGAACCTCACAAGAAGTTAAAAGAGCTTTCTATTAGTGGTTACGGTGGTCTCACATTCCCAACTTGGGTTGGAAATTCTTTGTTCTCCAATATGGTCTACTTGAAGTTCCAAAACTATGAAAAATGCACTTCCTTGCCACCTTTGGGTCAGTTACCCTCGTTTGCAAAACTCTACATTCAAGGAATGAAGGAAGTAGGTAATGTTGGACTTGAGTTCTATGGCTTGGGTTGCTCAAATCCTTTTCCAGCTCTAGAGATTTTAACCTTCAACAACATGCCTGAATGGAAAGATTGGACTCCTTATGGAGTCGATGAGGGAGTTCAAGCATTTGCTCGCCTATCAAAGCTCTCCATTACAAGGTGTCCCAAGCTTTCGCGTGGGTTGCCCAAAAATCTTCCTTGTTTAAGAAAACTGGATATTGAGGAGTGCCCGATGTTGGTGTTTGCGTGGGTTCCAAGCTCTACTGAAGTGAGGAATACACTGCACTTTGATTCACTCATCTCCTTGCATCTAAAAAATGTTTTGATTTCGGACTCCTGTAGTTTTGAAGTCTGTGATCAAGCAGTGCTTAGAAACTCAAGGTATAGCCTCTTGTATTCGTTGACTTCGTTGAAAGTGGAAAATATTTGGGGTCACACAAGCCTACCCAATTGGTTCTTAGGGCTGACAGGACTCGTAGAATTATATCTCTGGTTTCGAAGAACTGACAACATTGTGGGAGAACGAGTTGAGACTACAAGGCCGTCTCCCTGTCCTCCGACGTCTCGCAAATCGAAATTGCCCCAAACTTATCTCCTTGTTTGCTGAAGGAGGAGAAGGAGATTACCTCAAATCTCTTCAAAAGCTTTCCATCTACCGCTGTCCATGCCTCTTCTCTTTCCCAACAACAGATTTGCCGTCTACTCTAAGAGAGCTGCAGATTGAATTCTGTGATGGTCTGCTGTCCCCGCTTGATTTTATGTTGCTGAATAATCTGGAGAAGCTATATATTTCTTCCTGTCCATCGCTCACATACTTAAGTGCAGGAAGGGGGCTACCACCTGCTCTCAAAGAACTGACGGTTCATCGTTGTGCAAAGCTAAAGTCGCTAATAGCAGAGGGGGTGAAGATCAATTCTCCTTCTCTTGAATGTATTGAGATATGGGATTGTAAGCGACTCAAAACACTACCAGATGTTATTCAAAATAATGGTCTTGGGAATCTCAGTCGACTGCAGATATGGACCTGTGAGGATCTAGAGTCCCTTCCGGAAGGATGGTTCCCCACAGCCAATTTGACGGAATTTTCTATCTTCGACTGTGAGAAAATCGAGCCCTTCCAAACCACATGTACAACCACCACCACCTTGCTTCTCTCAAAAAGCTAGGACTAAATAGTTCTCCTATGGCTACAGGACTCGTCTCTCACATTCTTGATGAAGGGAGTTCCTTCTACTTTGCAAACATCACTTCACTTGACATCGCCAATGTTGACATCGGTAAGCTGTGTGGTTTGCACAGATTGTACTCTCTCAGAGGACTCTCCCTTTCTGATTGCGATTGGGTTTCCTTTCCAGAAGATGGGAACTTGTCGTTTCCCTCCTCTTTGGTGGTTCTTCGCATCTGGAAATTCCCATATCTGGAGAAGCTATCTTTCAAAGACTTTGAAAATCTCGTCTCTCTTGGACAACTTCAAATCGATAACTGCCCCAAGCTCACGTCCATTTCAGAGCTAGGACAGCTTCCCTCACTTTCGGATTTGGAGATCTGTTACTGCCCCAACCTCGCATCGTTTCCGGAGCATGGGCAGCCTCCCTCGCTTTTGTCTTTGGTGATCCGCAGGTGTCCGATACTGGAACAACGATGTGAAAAGGGTAAAGGCCAATATTGGCGCTTCATTGCACACATTCCTGATGTCTGGATAGACCATAGATTCGTATTTGACCCAAGCAGCTAATGGCCCAGGTTTGTTAACTTCCCTTTTTTTTTTTTAACTTCGCTACATCATCGACCCACTGCACATGTACCATATGATATCTAATTATCCATAGTTTCACACCCAGTTCCATGCACAGATTTTCCTCCCACATCTACCCCATTTTTTCAACACAACTTGCCACCACATTAATGAATACAACTGATGGCCCATATTAGATCTCAGCCCAACTTGAGTAAAACAACTTCATTCCTTTTACTGTCTCCCAACGCAGCTAACTTTTTCTCCGTTCGTTCTCTTTTAACTGTCCAGAATTTGGGGAAAAAGACACCATCGTTATCCCCAAACATAGAGAAGAAACACAACCCATGCTCCTCCATGCCATCCCTCCGGTGATTCTAGTTCGATAAGTCTGGCATTCCGATGTGATGACTCTGATACAATGATAGAAATTAGGGTTTTTTTTTTTTTTGGTGATTTGATTTGATTTTTGTTTGTGATACATTCCATATGGTTTTGGATTTTTTTGAAACTTCACATAGTTACACTTTGCAGGTCCATTCTGAATCCTGATTTTGATCTTCATCCCAATTGTTGGTTCCTAAAAAGTACAGAAAAAAAAAAATTTCCCCTTCTATTTTTGGTTGGCATTCAAGAAGGAAGGTTGCATGGCACAGTGTTGCAGCATTACAAGAGAGCTCTGTGTGTGGTGAATGCTTAACAGCTTTCTGTGGTGGAAATGCTCATTTTTTTGAATCCCTAAGTTTATGTTTTTGAAGTCTATCTAAATTAGTGGTAGAGTAAGTTGCTTATTTGTTTTGGTTTCTTAGATTTCTACAAGATGAGATTTTAAGAAGAGTGTCGAGGAACTTCAAGTCTTCAGATTGGCCTGTATGCTTACACATGAATCCAGTTAGTCCTTGAAGAAATGGAGTGTGTCTAATAGAGCATTTAGATTGGTAGGTTGTATGTCTGGTTTTATTAATTTTTGCGAGTTCCATAAAATTACAAAGGAAAATAGTACCTAATTTTAGTTTGATGGCAGTTATGACTTGCGCTTTTTGTGCCACCAATACCAGTGCTTGGCTTGGGACATCTATAGCAAGTGAAGAAAATGCTTTCAGGGTCTACGCATCACCGATCGAGATCATCAGCTGCTATTCAAAAACAAGGAGAGGGATTTGAAAGCATTCCTTGGCATTTTCATAGTAAATGACTGATCAAGCATTGTGTTGGTTGATACTGAATTAGCCTGGATAACAGATATTGTGCAGTACTTTTGTTTTGTATAGTGTAGTGCTTTTGTTTTATCTTTGATAGGCTTCAAGGCTATTCTCTTGGCTTGACTGTTTCTTGGAAGGATTTCATAAATGAAAGGAATGACTTTTCACATGTGGGATGTGTTTTTTTTTAATCAAAGCACAATCAATTCATTTCAAAGAAGCCAAACGGCATCTACAGATGTCCATGTGAAAACATTGACAAGGGACACAACCAAACCATCCAACTAAAAATGAACAAGAAACTCAAAACAAGGAAGATGAATGTCCAAGACCAAGAATGACTTCACACCGCCAATAAAGGTCGGGATACGTGGAGTAGGAAATTCAAACAATCACCTCGCCAAGGATAGATGAAATCCCAAGCCACCGACAGCAATAATCTCCGATGGATATCGAACAGCAAGAGCATGATCAATTGTCTTTGACTGCTGTCCAAAAAGCACACCGGCTGTCTTCGGGCGAGGATGCAAAATGACGTCAACCAAGGACGCGTACGAGTTCTCACACCGAAGCAGTGGAGGGAATCTCCTAGGCAAACCTACACTTGCACGACAGGCTAGTGGTTCGATCCCACAATAGCATTATTGTATATTTTTGCATGTGTCTTGATGATATCCTTCTTTTGCATGTGTCTTGAATCTGATTGCTAGTCATGGAGTTCATAAATCTACCAGCAACTTATGCATTGATTCATTGAGTTCAATAATTCAACAATTGCTAATTCATCAGTAGCTAATAGAATTCTCCACCAAGAGTACATGGACACAAAATCCATACATCGTAAGAACTATAGCCCAACTGAAGCTCTGCCAAAAAAGGGCTTTCTTTTCAATATTACGATGTTGTTATTTATTTATTACTCCCTCCGTCTCTTTTTTTTAAGTGTCCAACTATTACGAAAATATCATCATTAGACATTTCTCTTCAACTTTTACCTCAACTTTCTCTCCTTACCCTATATGAAAACATCATTATTACACTTTTACTCACTAACTTTTTAAAATAGAATATACTTTTAGGGGTACCGGTAAAATAAAAAATGTACAATTTTTTACCCACTAACTTTATAAAATAGACACTTATTGAGTGACAGCCCAACATAAAATACTAGACTCTAAAAAAGGGACGGAGGGAGTACAATATTCTTCAAATTTAAACCCCATCTCACCTAAGTTTAATAATTCTCCATGGGTGTAGAGCCGCCAGTGGCTAACAGCCTAATTAACACACATGCTCTATATTTAGGTTGCGTTCTTGTAAACTATAAGTCTTGCAAGTTATTTCGGTATTTTTTTATTTTTTTGTACTTTTTTATTTAGCTCTTCATCGTAATTTTTAGGGTTAATCTTTTAGCTCGACGAGATGAATCGGAAAAATATAAAAATATGGAAGGATGTTGAAAAAATTCAAATAAAACAGCATTTTAGACAAATAAGACAGCTGTTTGATGGAGTACTTTTTTTCGTCTTTACCTTTTAGACTGCTCTCATCGAGATGGGTGATTAACTCTAAAATATCACACAAATCTAAGAAAAGTTCAAAAAAGACGAATAAAACACACAAAACGAAGAAATAAATTGTTTACAAGAACCCAGGGTGGTGTGCGCAACAATGAACGGCTCTCGATTGTTGGTTGTCGAGATGAAATTCGAGCCGTCAGATGCACGATCTGATGGCTTGGAGGTGCGCAGCATGGTGCTGTACACCTCACTGCACGGCACCAACCCGAAGTCCCATATATACAGTCATAGGAGGACAATAATTCAAATTTTATACGCAACTTGGATGAGCAAGTGTTAGAATTAGAAATAAAAATTGGACAGACAAAACTTATAGGATAATCTCTATTATGAAACAGAGCGGTTTTCCATAAAAAATGTCTATGCATACAAACAAAGCTACCTCTATAACCGTTCGATCATACTTCCTGTTAACTTTGTATCCGTTGGATCGAATGCATATTTTTTAATTATAAACCTACAATTTATATCCTAATTACATGTTTCCTAATAAATCCTTAAATATATCCCTTTCCTTAATTTTGTTCCCTTTTTTGAATTGGAGTAAATCAATTGACCCTGTTCAAAATGTAAACATTTTGAAACGTTTTCGAAATGTTTCTCTGTTCCCTTTTCCAATTGATTTTCCTATTTCCAATTGATTTTTACAACTTATCACCACGTCTCTCTCTGTGTGTGGTTCAAATACAGCACCTTTCGAAAGTTACCACAACCATTGCCACAAGCACCATCGTACACCACCTCAAACCACAAACCACCGTCATCGGCAACAACAGCCACAAGTCCTTCATCGTCGATCGTTTTGTCAATTAGGCTTCTTTCTTTATAGATTTTTTTCTTGAGTTCTCTTACTTCTAAATAATTTCCTGTTTGATTCCTACCAAATGTAATTTTTTTGGTGCTTTTGTAGTAATCTGCAAAGAGGATTTGATTCACTTAAAAATACCCCAGAGTAAGTTTTGATATAATAAGTTCAACCTTTTATTATGGGGATTGCGTTCTATTTTGAGTTGAGTTGTGTTGGTTTCATTAGGGATTTATTTTGACTATAGTATTTACTCAGAGCATTCCTCTCTCATTTACCAGTCCGTGATTACCAACGTTGGCTCCTCCACAACAGGAGCAGCAGACCACGGCTGTTACACTCTTTATTTTTTTAGGTGCTTTAAAGTTATATTTAATAACCTAAAGGACTAAAGTGCAATTTTTTTTAGAACTGTGCATGTGTGCCGTGTGTGAGCTGAGGTGGTGTGTGTGTGTTTTCTTTTAAAACAAAAGGAAAAAAAAAAAAAAACAAACCCATCAGGAGAAGTCTTCTATGTTAGAGAGAGAGAGAGAGAGAGAAAGACGGTGGAAGGAGGAGAAGAGAAAGGGAAGTGAGAGCTAGGTTGAATTGGAAACTTTGTAAGGTAATTCATGATCTTCTTTACTTGAATTTATGATTTTGTTGTTCAATTCCCTACCTGGCATCTAGTTAGAGCTAATTGAATTCATGGGACAAGGGTTTTTGAGGTTGGAATTGGGTTTAATTTTAGAAAATTCGTGGTATATTATGAATATGCATAACTATGTTGAACCAAGTTGAAACTGTCCTGTTTTTGACGAATTTATTCAAGGTACCTAGAAATCTTCTAAATTATTGAAAAAAATCCTGAATGTTCATCTGTGAGTGCATTGCATTGTGTTAAATTTTCAGAAAATAACACAAGTGGTTTGGCCTACAAAATTTGTGGACTGAACTGGTGTCAGATTCGCGTCTGGGCAGACAGCCCAGACACATGTTGGAAAAACAGGCATAACTTCTTGCTCGGGTATCGGTTTTACGCACCGTTTCTTGATTTTGAAACTAGACTTACATACCTTTCTGAATATGTAAGATTTGTGCCTTAGTTCCTTCTAGGAAAAATCAGTTTTTGTCCCAAAGTTGATGGTTTGTCAATTCTGGAAATCTGGGCAGGTTTTAGAGCAACGTTCTTCATCAATTTTGTCATAGTTAAATGTACTTACTGACTATGGATGCTGATGAGTCTCAAACATTGATCAATTGTGATGTTTTGGTGTTGGATTTATTGGTAAAGATTGAGTATGTGATTTTTAATGAGCATTCGATCGTAGACTGTTCTACTGGGACTGTAGTTTCTGTTTTAGATGTGTAATTTCAATTGAGCATATCTTAGTCATTCGGAGTCCAATTTGGGCAAATTTTATATCTAGATTGATGTGCTAGAAGTCTTCTTGCTAGTGGTGGTGGTCTTGTTGTATTCTTTGAAACCTATAGAGAAGTATGGCCAGAATACGATAGACTGTCTGGCTGAATTTTGGTGTTTCCAACACATAATTCGTTTGGTGGTTCTTCTATGTAGTGTGTTTGTGAAATTCTCGGTTTTGGGTGCGAATTGGTGAATTTACTTATGTTTGGCAGTTGTTATGTAGTCGAGTTGATGCAACATATTGTTAATGCATTTGTCAAGCCTTTCAAGTATTTCTATACTAAAATGTTTGGCTTGTGGATAGGTGACGAGTCTGTGAATCAAGGAGCACTGAAACCATAGTAGTACTTTCTTTTGGAGTACGAGGTGAGTGTTTGATTCATAGATATTGTTCTATATTGAATTGAACTTGATTGTTGGCTTAGTGCCCGGTGATTGGCTTTATGCCAAAAGGCTTTAATGTCTTAAATTATTGGCTGTGTGCCCGGTGATTGGTTTTATGCCTTAAACTATTGGTTGTGTGCCCGGTGATTGGCTTAATGCCAAAAGGCTTATGCCTTAAATTATTGGCTGCTTATCTGGTGTTACTTTTTATTTCTCGATAAACTGTTACAAGTTGAGAATATCTTTTAGCTGTATCTTTGAATATGGAATTGCATCCACATCTCATAACATTCCTGGATTCCATTTTGGAATCCATTTTTGCAGGCGTTGTAGATATCCACTGTTGATCGTCGTGGGGTTGTACCCTCGCTTAGGGTAGCATGTCGGGAAGGCTGGACTAGTTTTGACGAAATTTTGTAGATAGGGATGTAGTTGCAGCCTATGCTTATATTTGGTTCGATCATTGTATAGTTTAACGCTTCTTAAGACTTCCGCTGTGTTTGTAAGAACGTTTAAGTTTTGTGTTATCAATAAAATGGTTGTTGGTTAATTTAGTTGCTAGAACTTGAGTTATAGGAATGGGTTGGTGGATGATGTCGCACCCTCACGTCGATTTGGGCTCATTTGAGTGCTGGCCGGGGTGGGGTGTGACAACGGCTCTGAATAAACAGTAACTGCTGTGGTATTTATAGCATTTTTTACTTATTCGCTGAATCTCACGTTCTCTCTATTTATCTCACTGTTTGTCTAATTTTGAGTTTTGTTTCATTTTATTTTTAGCTTGGAAGACAATCTACGGATGGTGGGAAAGCTATTTCACTGTAAGTGTTTATTGTTCAATTAAAGAGGATTAATAACTCTTAGAAAAAGGTTATATCCTTACTCTTTTTTTGGTAGGCAAGTTTCACGACCTCTCTCTACGTTGATTTACCTTCGGCAGAGTGCACAGATTTAGTGGCGGCATTATCCATGAGGTTTGTGCCTGAATTCTCTAACTCCCTCACTCAATCCCTCTCTGTGACAATGTTGTCCATGGAAAATCACTCACACTAGATCGATCCATTTGTATACGTCGTACAATACCTCACTACCTCACTGTTATATACTCCATCAATTTTCTTAAACTCGGATCTAAATGCAAAATATACAAGTAAAAAAGTGATTTTTCGGATTTTTTACTACCCTTCGAGACTTTTCGTTACCTTTAACTCATATTGTTGCACCGATTAAAAAAATGCTAAATACACATTTTATTCTTCGTCTACCAGAAACAAATGGAATCTCTTAGTTTGGTGATATTTGCTTATGTATTTCTTCTTGGGTGGTACTTAGACACAATTCTTTTGCAAGTGTGTTGGGCTTTTCATGAATGAAAATAAGTTTTCCTTTGATAAAAAGTGAAAAACTACAATCATGGGTTGTGTTGAGAACGGCCAGATATGTATCTGGATTCACATTACTCTCCAAAAGGGCACGGTTTTCAAAAACAAAAAAGGAAACGGGAAAGGAGGCATTACAACCAACGACTTACATCCCAAATTTTATTTCTATTTCGTTTTACTAACTGTTAGTATTCCCATGACATATTTGCTTATATTTGAAGTATTTTTACTACAACTTTTATACATTATTAAAGGGTGTTTTGAATTGATGTGTTCCATGATTATTTATGTAGTTGATTAGATAAACTATGTTTAAACATATTTAACTATTAGTCGGCTTGGTTGGCGAGGTGATCAATAACATTCATTTAATATATGAAATTTTTTTCAAGTACTATTATGCATTATGTAGTCGCCATGAAAAGAGTTCATGCATGTTAACCCAATTACAACTTAGGATCGATGTATATCATTTTGCGAGTGGGGTCTTGGCCTTCAAGAGATTAGAGGGACAAAATTGAATAATTTGTTGAATATCAAATTCGAGCCGTGCCTTTAGGCACGGGCATGCACTAGTATTTAACTATTAGTCGGCTTGGTTGGCGAGGTGATCAGTAACATTCATTTAATATATGAAATTTTTTTCAAGTACTATTATGTATTATGTAGTCGCCATGAAACGAGTCCATGCATGTTAACCCCAATACAACTTAGGAACGATGTATATCATTTTGCGAGTGGGGTCTTGGGCTTCAAGAGATTAGAGGGACAAAACTGAATAATTTGTTGAATATCAAATTCGAGCCGTGCTTTCAGGCACGGGCATGCACTAGTCTTAAATACATTTTTTGATATTTCTAACACAAGCACTGTAAAAAATTTGGAGAAGTAGAAGACCGATATTGCTTCAACTTATCCGCAGTCCGTCCTTTGTGTAGTGTTGGTTGTGTGGCTATAGATTCTTCTCAACTAACACAGAAGAAGAGGTCACTCTATTATTGACTCTCTCTCTCTCTCTCCAATGAGAGAAATTTCAAGGAGGAGGGCCCTGCTGATCCATTATGCTTCTCTCTCCCATTGCTTTCATCTGTCGGGGCGAGACCGCACAACCGCTCTTTTGATGGAGTTGGGGTATTCTCCTTTTCCTGTCGCAACAATTCAATTTCATTTCACTTCTCATTTCCTATCTTTGTTACTAATTTTTTTCCACTATTCGTTGACTAATTACTGACGTAGTTATTTTTTACTTCTGTATACTACTTTTTTTTTTTAACTGAAGAACAACCCTACAGCCGAGCCACTGTTGGATCCGACTCTGTAATCCAAACCTCGGAGGAGACTAACTTAGCAACCCACCGCCATCGCTCCGCACTTAAATCATGGTTTGTCTCCAAGGGGAATCGAACCTGCTATGTTGCAAGCGCATGTTCGCCCTTACCTTGTTGACAACCCATAGGTGGGTTCTAGTATCCTACTTGTGTTCATCAATGTGTGAATGAGGTCAATTAGATTAGTTGAACTTGATAGTAGGGGTGAAAGAAAAACCGACAAACCGAAAAAACCGACTGATCGGTTCAGTTTTCGGTCAGGGTAAGGGGGGTTTGGTCGGCTTCGGTTTGGACCGAACGAACCAATCAATTTTTTGTTCAGTCTTGGTTGCCTGGGAATTTCTCCGGACCAAACCGAACCGAACCAATATATCCCAAAAACATACCGATTTGTAATAATCAATCAAAGCCGTCCATCTTAAACCAAAAATAAATTAAAAAATCTCAGTCGTCCATCTCAATCTAAACCATCCATTTCAATCTTTACGCCGGACTGAAAAACTTGGAAAAACCCATTGGATTGAACCACCCCGAACCGATTTCGGTCCATTGTTTTTTTCGATTGGGGTCAGTTCTCGGCTACAATAATCCGAACCAATCAGTTCGGTCCTGAACACACAAAAACTGAACCGACTAGTTTTCACCCTTACTTTTCGATAGTGCATATTTGAAATTCTTAGTAAAACGCACGTAAAGAAGGAAAATACACTATGGTTCCCTTCTTTTAACATGCTATAATCAAAAGTTGCAAAAAGACAGCGAGAAACAGAGAGAGAGAGAGAGAGAGAGAGAGGGGGTTAATGTTGTACATGGGAGATAAATTATTCGCAACACCAGTGGGCTATAATATTGAAGGTGTCATTTATCGATGTTCCTCGTTATATTAGCGAAGTATCATTTCGATTCTCAATACAAAACTATGTTGCAAATTTCTAAAAGGTTGGACGGAGTTAGCACCATTTGAACACAAAATTTTAGTATAGTAATTAAGACCAAAATGACTCTCTCCGTTGATACTTTGGAACCAGCGGTTAATTTAAGCCTAACGCAGGGGATATTTAAGCCTAACAGTAACAAAACATTATTGTAGATATTTCGTTCAATTTGGGCAATTACGAAAGTACTGTCATATAAAAGTGTCGATGCATACAATCTTGTGCATTCAAATTCTTTCCAAAACATAAAACATTAAATTGATTGTTAAATTCTTATTTGTTTGATGCATGCAGTCATAAGTGGACGGTTATTAAAAGATTAGGCGAGCAAGTGATAGAATTAAAAGAAATTTTGTATGGGCGAAGTTATATAAGCGTAAATAATTTTCCAATGTTTTAAAAAAAAAAAAACTGCTATTGTTCTAAAGAAATTTTGAGAAGCTCGCTCGCTCGAAGTTATCCGCTCTGTTTGTCGTTTGTGTGGCCTGGCCAATTCGCCCGGGAGGTCCTTCGTTAAATATGTGGCTATGGATTCAACCTAACATAGCCACATAGGGGATGTCACGCCCTCGATTTTCAACTAAAATAATAATATGTTTTCTACAAACAAAAAATCATTCTCTCAACTATACCTTCCTTTAAATGTCGTGTAAATCCAAACGACCAATCAAGTCGCTTCTTCTTCTTCTCTCTAAAATTTTTTTTTTTTTTTTATATAAAGTCTCCCAAACATTTACAATTAAATGGGTTTCACAATAATCAAAGAGATGAGTTTATACATAGCTTTACATATGTTCAGACCAAAAGATACTACATTCAATTGCAGGTGAAGTACACAACATGAATTAGACTAGATGATAAACAACTCCTTAATAATTCCAATGAAGCTCCCAAGAGACGTCTCAATGTGCACTCCATGCAATCCAAGCTAAGTGCCATGGCGAGTACCTGAAAGGATAGGGTGAGCTACACTAGCTCGTAGAGATATCCATACCTAAATTACATGCAGAAGTGAAGACAAATCACAAGGGAAAACATTTTCCAAAAGCATACGTGTTTTGTCAAAAGTGAAGCTCAAAATGTCATACTCACGCTGAAAAATATTTAACTCCATTTCTCAAACACCAACACTCTCACCCACACACACACACACCAATATTCTTAAAAATCTCAGCTTACCGTTACGGCGCTATCCGAATCAATCCTTGCCTTTTCATTTCCATCTTCAATGACCTAAAGATTAATCTTAGTTCTTTAACGAAATGTTTTCACTTTCTTTTCTCACACAACTAGCCAACGTCACCCCAAAATATACACGCTAGGCATGTGGAGTTAGAACAGAAGGTAAGCAATGACAAGTCAAACAATACCGCACCTCAACAACAAGGAAATTCACCCGTCAACCCCAAAACAATCTTCAAATCTCAAGTTTAACATCTGGTAAAAATCTCTTCACAATAAGATTTCTTTTATGAAACTCTCGCAATGCATAGCACCACAAGGTACCAAATATGCGTTCACACAAAACAAGTTGACCACCACATATCAGGAAAACAAGTCACAATGATTTGGCGGTCTAAAAGAAGGAATATAAAACATGTATTGACATACTGGACAATCCAAGTCATCAACTCAAACTGACATTTCAATCTTAGTATGATGCTAAATACTATGAAGATTCTCCGTTTTCACTGTCACATGTTTCGATTTCATTTCCGGGCATTAAGGACCCCCGTGCGTCCACTAAAATCCTTTGGATTCAATTTCGGGCTTTTAGGACCCCCGTGCGTCCCCTAAAATCCTTTCATTCCATTCCGGGCTTTTAGGACCCCCGTGCGTCCACTAAAATCCTTTCGATTCAATTCCGGGCTTTTCGGACCCCCGTGCGTCCACTAAAATCCTTTTGATTCAATTCCGGGCTTTTTAGACCCCCGTGCGTCCACTAAAATCCTTTTGATTCAATTCCGGGCTTTTAGGACCCCCGTGCGTCCACTAAAATCCTTTCGATTCAATTCCGGGCTTTAAGGACCCCCGTGCGTCCACTAAAATCCTTTCGATTCAATTCCGGGCTTTTAGGACCCCCGTGCGTCCACTAAAATCCTTTCGATTCAATTCCGGGCTTTAAGGACCCCCGTGCGTCCACTAAAATCCTTTCGATTCAATTCCGGGCTTTAAGGACCCCCGTGCGTCCACTAAAATCCTTTCGATTCAATTCCGGGCTTTTAGGACCCCCGTACGTCCCATTTTCGGCATCACACCTTACGGTGGATCCGTGGCTTTCACTATCGTTCAGTTAGTGTCACATATTCTCACTAACAAGCAATCTCTTTATCCACCGTTTCTCTAATCCCCACACATAGCAAAACATATCTCTCACACCAATACTTAGATTCAGTTACACGTAAATAATCCTGTCTTCATCATTTCAATAAAGAAAGCACAAAAACCCACATCCTTCACATTATAAATCAACCATTTATTTCACATCTCATATTACCACATAATGGACCCCCTTTGTGACATCTCCATTAAAAGTCTAATTTGCAAATACTTATAAAGATCCTCATCTTTGTAGTACCCATCAATGCTTAACAACCATGCACTCATGCCAAGTGATTCACCAAATCCTGTTTAACTCACTGCAAGTATCCCGCAAGCCCAAAGACTCAATCTCATGGAAAGACATCGAATAATTTACACATCGCGTCAAACATTCTACAACTTAATTTATCATCGATCGTATCATCCATCTAATCCATTTTCTATTCCAATCGTTTACAAGTATTTTAACCCTTATGCTCACTAGTTCTCATATCCCAATAATTAATCATCTAGATCAACTCATCATATCCCCACATATCCAATAGGTGAAATTAATCATTCACACTTGAAGTTCCGACTATATCCGATCAAATCACATAAATTTAAGAACGACATTTAAACCATTGAAAAGTAGGCTTCTTCTTCTTCGATCCGAAGGTCATACATCAAAAAGAAACGGAGTTCGGGTAACCTTACTATGGCCTTGCGATTATAGCTCAGCGTAGCAGTGAAACTGGTGCAAAGCAGAATTTGGGTCAGTTTTGGATGCAAATCTGTTATCGCTCGGACATACCCATAATGCATGGGATGTATCGTTGGAAAGCTTTATATGTCTAGTTTCTAACAAAACAAACGGTGCGTCATTTCGAGTCCTGAGCTAGAAGTTATGGCCATTTTACCAAAGTCCGCCGGTGCTGTCAGATTCTACGCGGAAATAAGTGAAATTGATTGAAAAATCATAACTCTCTCATCTTAAACCCAAAAATAGTGAAACCAAAGCCAAAAGTTGCACCACGACAAGCCCTACACTCAGCAAAAATCCCAGGTTCAGAAACAAGGGGAGATTAACCCAACAATCAAAAGAAAAACAGTTTCGCAACCATTTTCGCACCTATCAACCAACCCAGCTTTAGAAATTCACCAAAAATTGTATACTTAACCAAATTAATTGATTCCAACGCCAATCTCTTCTTAACTTAAATATGCACCTCCTGTAAAAGACCCAAAGCCACCCAAAATGTTCGTCATGCCCAGAAAGTTAAAAGAAGACAGCCACGCACAGATTCGCACATCCCGCAAACAGTCAGCATTCAAAAATTCATAACTAATTGTGTGATTATCGGTTTTGCATGATCTTGGTACCGAAATCTTCGTATTGAAACGTACTTTAACAGTTATGAAGACACTAAAAATTGATTCCTAACAGAAGGGCCCCCAAAAGGCAGATTACCAGAACCCACGAAATTTTCAGCATGCAATAGGTTTATTCAAGACTCAAATAGATAATCAAACTTGATTCTTGTACATCTAACCAACACTTAAACATGTAAAGAAGGTAGGAGATCCCTACCTCAAGTATCAAGACCAAGCTTTGAGCTCAAACCAAACCCTAGCCTCCAAATCCGAAATATGCCTCCACCGAGCTCTTCCCACGCGATCCGAGGGCCGAGGATGAAGATATGTGCGTGGGTTTTCAAGGATTGATGGTGGAGTGGCAAGAATTCGGTTGAGGAAGTGAGAGAGAGGAGACCGAGAGAAAGGGAGAGGAGGGAGAGAGAGCTGGCGTAAAAAAAAAAGAAAAGGGGAAAGTGAAGTGTTTTCTTTGTGAGTGTTGATACATATAGCCCTAATGCACTAACACCCCTCTATTCAACAAACATCACATTATAACCCCCAACTCATACACCCTCACACATTAACAACATTTTGTTCAAAACGTAAATTCATATTTATTTATAGACCAATTGCATTATAAATACCAAAGATTAAATGATGAAATTACGGGTCTCTACAGGGGATCCCGGGACCCTACAGTGAGCAAGCCACTACATGGGTGTGGCGATTATTCGGACTGTCCGTTTCCCCAATCAATGGTTCAGATTTGTTGTTAACTTTTATAGGTTAGATCTTTTATTGATAAAGATAACAAGTGTATCTGAACCTTAATTGTTGAGACAAACGACTTGATTACTCCCTACATGGGTTGCTACAGGTCCCCGCTCGATCTATAACATAGGAGACTTCATTATTGACTCTCTAACTCCATTATTTTGATCCCAAACCACTAATCTCATGGACTTGCGTATTCTCCTTTCCTACCTTGTGTGGAGTCTTGCTTGCTAAGGGTGCGTTCTTGTAACCGTACATTCTAAAATCTTATTTCGGTATTTTTTATTTTTTGGTAATTTTTTGTTTAGTTTTTCGTTGTAATTTTTGGATTAATCATTCGTCTCGATGAGACAAATCGGAAAAGATTAAAAATGTGGACCGATATTGAAAAAATTCAAATAAAATGACATTTTAGATAAATAAGACAGTTGTTTGTACTTTTTTTAGTTTTTAGTAAATTGTTTTTATGCTTTCGGTCATAATTTTGTACTTTCTAGACTCCTCTCGTCAAGACGAACGATTAATCTCAAAAAGTAAGATGGAATTCTAAAAAAAAAAATTATGAAAATTCAAAATATCGAAAGAAGTTTTTGATTATAAGTTTACAAGAAAGAACGCAGCCTAAGTAGTTGTCTCTTTCTCTTTCATTGGTATTTTCAAGGAAGAAGAGGATGGAAACATTTTTTTACTGCACTTGCATGAGTTTACTTGAACTTTCTTAGCGACCCTGAAATCGATTATGTTGATCAATTCATTTCACTTCTCTTGGATAAGGATAGATATAGATAAATTAATAAGTTCATTGTCTCACATCATAAAAAGTAAAAACAGTAATAAAAAAAACATTACTATAGATATTTTAATTTGGAGAAAGTCTACAATACACCCCATTTAAAAGGGTATACCATATGCAACTATTTTTTGTTCATTCATAATATTTTAGCGTATTTCGTAAATTTTGTTCTAGAATTCATAACTTTTCAGCAGTACGATTTGCAACATTTTCATTATGATTTATAACATTTTGGTGTATCTCGTAACCTTTATACGATTCGTAACTTTTTAACAATACGATTCGATCATAACATTTTCTTTATAATTGATAACATTTTGGGGGTGCATATGATAAACACCCAAATAAGGGTTATGTATTATAGTCTTTCCCCTTAATTTGTAGATACTTTTGTTCAACTTATGCAATTCCAGAAAGGGGGCGAACGAATTACTAACTTCTACTCCTATATATAATTCTAGAAAACTGTTAAAAAAAAGGATCGTGTGAACTCATCCGCCCGAAAGTCCTTCCTTGTGTTACTTGTGTAGGTGTACATTTAGACCATACTTCTCAACTAACATTGGAGACTCCATTATTGACTTTCTCTCTCCTATGAGAAAATTTTCAGGAGAAGAGCCCTCCATGATGCTTATGTGGAGTTCAACTAGCAAAACTCCATTTGGTGAAGACCTATTAATTAGCATTCACGCATTAGCAGCCTTTGGTTTCTCTGTAAAACACAACTTCCTTTCCACAGAGCTAAAAAATGGCTGAAGTATTCCTTGGTGCTTTCGTTAACGTGCTAGTTGATAGGTTAGCATCCCGAGATCTGTGGAACTTTGCACGTAAGGAGCGGATTGATACTGATCAGCTGACGAAATGGAGCAGCATGTTGGAACAAGTTCAAGCGGTGGTTGCGGATGCTGAGGAGAAACAAATCACCGATCTGGAGACTAATTTGTGGCTCTCCGACCTTGAAGACTTGAGTTATGATATGGATGACGTACTGGATGAGTTCGCTACTGAAGCTTTGCGACGGAAGGTGATGGAAGAGCCTCGAGCTAGCACCAGCAAGGTACGTAAACTCATACCTAATTGCTGCACAAGTTTCAATCCAAGCACTCTTGTGTCTGATTTTAGAAGGAGGCCCAAGATGGATGAGATCACTGCGAGGTTGCAAGACCTTTTTGATCGAAGGATTAGGCTTGGCTTGAAAAACACTGCTGCAGGGGGGTCTAGTAATGCTTCACAAAGACAACCTACTTCATCTTTGATAATTGAACCTCGTTTATATGGTAGGGATTATGATAAAAAGACTATAATAGAGTTGCTCTTAAGCGATCAATCTGGTAGTAAAAAAGTTGATGTAGTCCCGATCGTGGGTGCGGGTGGGGTTGGCAAGACCACCCTTGCTCAGATAGTTTACAACGATGAGATGGTGGACAAGCATTTTGAGATGAAAGCATGGGTCTGTGTATCAAATGTGTTTGACATTGTAGGAGTGGCTAAAGGGATTCTCGAGAGTATTACTGCCGAGACCTGTGATCTTGATGCCTTGTATCAAGTTCAAGATGAGCTACGAATGGCTTTGGCAAGGAAAAGGTTCTTGATCATTCTTGATGATGTGTGGAACAAAAGCCACACTGACTGGAGCAGTTTAAAGAGTCCTTTCAATGATGGAGCCCTGGGAAGTAAAGTCATTGTAACAACACGCAATATGGAATTTATAATGGCTGGAACCAATAAATATCATTTTCTAACAGAACTATCCGAGGATGATTGTTGGTCAGTGTTTGCACAACATGCATTCGAAGATAGAAGTATGGATGCAAATCCAAATTTGGTTTCAATTGGTCGAAAAATTGTCAAAATATGTACAGGCTTGCCTTTGGTTGCTAGGACACTCGGTAGCCTTCTACGGTGTGAATTGACAGAGGATGAATGGGAAGGTGTATTGAACAATAAAATATGGGAGTTATCAGAAGAGGGTAGTAATATTATTACTGCGGCTTTGAGATTAAGTTACTATCACCTCCCTTCGCATTTGAAGAAGTGTTTTACATATTGTTCCATATTGCCGGCAGGTTATGAATTTGAGGAGAAGGAACTAGTTTTCTTGTGGATGGCAGAGGGCTTAATTCCGGAGCAAACAGGGCAAAAGCAAATGGAAGATCTTGGTTGTGAGTACTTCCGTGAATTGTTATCGAGGTCATTTTTTCAACCATCAAGTAATGGTGAACTATTTGTTATGCATGACCTCATTAGTGTTTTTGCTCAGTTTCTTGCAAGAAAAATTTGTTTTAGGCCAGAGGATAAACCAATGGGGAGTGAAAGTATCAATAAGGCTCGACATTCATCCTTTAGACGTGGGTATCGTGATGGCATAAAGAAGTTTGAGGCTTTTCGGAAAGCCAAAAATCTGCGGACATTTTTAACATGTGGATCTAGACATCAAGGATTTTCCAACTTGACTAGCAATGTACCCCTCCGTCTATTGCCGGGTCTCAGATGTTTACGTGTGCTTAGTTTGCGAAGCTATGGAATACGTGAACTTTCGAATTCGATTGGGGTTTTGAAACATGTGAGGTACCTTGACCTTTCATGTGCCTTGATTTTAACATTACCAGAATCAATAAGCACTCTCTACAACCTACAAACGCTAATTTTGAGAGACTGTAAAAATCTCAAAAAGTTGCCTGCAAACACTAGTGACTTGATTTGTTTGCGTCATCTCGATGTTACGGGTGCAGATTTCTTAAAAGAAATGCCACCAAATATTGGAAAATTGACAAGTTTCCAAACATTATCAAACTTTATTGTTGGGAATGGCAACGGCTCAACGATAGATGAGTTGGGCAACTTGATTCATCTTAGAGGGACACTTTGCATCTCAGGGTTGGAGAATGTGACGGATGCTCCAAGTGCGAGAAGGGCCAACTTGAAGGATAAACAAGGCTTAGATGTGTTATTGATGAAATGGAGTAACATCTCCAATAATTCTCGCAATGGAAGTGTTGAATCAAAAGTGCTTGACATGCTAGAACCTCATGAGAGGTTAAAAGAGCTTTCCATTAATGGTTATGGTGGCCTCACATTCCCAACTTGGGTCAAAAATTCGTTGTTCTCCAATATGGTATGCTTAAAGTTCCAAAATTGTGAAAAATGCACTTCGTTGCCATCTTTGGGGCAGCTACCCTCACTTGCAAAGCTCTACATTCAAGGTATGAAGGCAATAGATAATGTTGGACTTGAATTCTATGGGCTGGGTTGCTCAAATCCTTTTCCAGCTCTAGAAATTTTAACCTTTGAAGACATGCCCGAATGGAAAGACTGGACTCCTTTTGGAGAGGGAGGTCAAGCATTTGCTCTCCTTTCAAAGCTGTCTATTAAAAGATGTCCCAAGCTTTTGCATGTGTCGCCAAGAAATTTTCCACGGTTAAGAAAGCTGGATATTGAGGAGTGTCCGGTATTGGTGGTTGCATGGGGTCCAAACCCTATACAGCTGAATGACGTCAATGAAGTGAGGAACACGGTTCCCTTTGATTCATTCGTCTCATTAAATCTAAAAAATGTTTCGATTCCGGACTCCTATATTCCAAAATTCGGTGATCAAGTAGTGCTAAAAAACACAAGGCATAGCTTCTTGAGCTCGCTGACTTCCCTGAAAGTGGAAAATATTCGGGATCGCACATGCCTACCAAGTTGGTTCTTTCAAGGGCTTACTGGACTCCAAGAATTATATCTCTTTGGTTTTGAAGAACTCACAACATTGTGGAAGAATGAGGTGAGAATACAAGGCTGTCTCCCTGCCCTCCGACGTCTCACTATTGGACGTTGCCCCAAACTTAGTTCCTTGTTTGCAGAAGGAGAAGAAGGAGATGAGCTAATATCTCTTCAAGAGCTTTCCATCGACAGGTGTCCACATCTTAAATCTTTCCCAAAGACAGATTTGCCGTCTACGCTAAGAGAGCTGCGGATTAGATTCTGTGATGGTCTGGAGTCCCTACCTGATTTGACGTTGCTGAATAATCTTGAGGTGCTAGAGCTTTATCATTGTTCATCCCTCACATACTTAAGCTCTCCAAGCAAAATGGTGCAGAGTGGCCAATCATGTCAACAAGGGCGGCTCGGATTGGATCTGAGAGCAGGCAAACCGTCTATTACTCGGTGCAGATCTGAGCTGTCGATTGCCGAGATTAAAAGCTGGACACCATTCCCCATAAGTGGGCTACCGCGGACTCTCCGAGTATTGAATGTTGATAATTGTGCAAAGCTAAAGTCACTACTAGCAGAGAAGGGAATGAAGATCAATTGCCCAGACCTTGAATTTATTTCTATCTCGTCTTGTAGGCGCCTCGAAACCCTACCAGATGTTATGCAGAATAACGGTCTCAGGAATCTCAGTCAACTGGTGATAAGATCCTGTGATAATCTAGAGTCTCTTCCGGAAGGATGGTTCCCCACAACCAATCTCACAGAATTTGATATCATCCGCTGCCAGAAACTCAAGCCCCTTCCAAACCACGCGTACAACAACAACAACCTCGCTTCTCTCGAAAAGCTGGGACTATATAGTTCTCCTGCAGCTACTGGACTCGTCTCCCACATTCTGGATGAAAGAAATTCCTCCTACTTCACCAACCTCACTTCACTTACCATCGCCAATGTGGATATTCCCATTGGTGACGGTAAACTGTGTGGTTTGCAGAGTCTCAGAAAACTCAACCTTTATGATTGTGATTGGGTCTCGTTTCCAAAAGACGTGTTGCCTTCCTCTCTGGTCGTTCTGGACATCTGGATATTCCCAAAACTGAAGAAGCTATCTTTCAAGGACTTTGAAAACCTCGTCTCTCTTGAACAACTTTGCATTAAAAATTGCCTCAAGCTCAAGTCCATTTCAGAGCTAGGACCGCTTCCCTCACTTTCGGACTTGTTGATCTCTGACTGCCCCAAGCTCGCATCGTTTCCGGAGCAAGGGCTGCCTCCCTCGCTTTTGTATTTGCAGATCAATGGGTGTCCGAAGCTGAAACAACGATGTGAAAAGGGGAAAGGTCAATATTGGCGCTTCATTGCAGATGTTCCTCAAGTCATGATAGACGAGGATTGACCCAAGCAGCTAATGACTCAGGTGAGTTAACGCCCGCTTTGGCATGTTAGTTCAACTGATTTTGCTACATAATTTGCCCACTACGCATGTACCACATGATATCTATATGCTTCACACTCAGTTTTCGTACAAATACGCTCTCTTTTTGGTCCTTATGTGTGCGAATTAAGAACCTCCTCCATTGGATTGTGTAGTTAGTGTTGCAAGAAATATTGTTACACTAGAATTTGGCATTACGAGGATCGGGAAAGAGCTTATTTGTACAAAAGGGGGCTTGGGTCAACGCTGAAGTTAGTATTTTCCATTTTTGACTTGTTGAATGCCTTGCCCACTTACTTGGAATTACTAATTACTTGCGCATAATTGTTGCTTGGACATATCACATCATTATGCAACGATTTTTGAAAAATGAAAACTTGTCAAGAGAAAAGCTAGAAATGTGCTACATGACCATTCTCGACTCAGAAGTTTAGTGTTGGAAGATTTTGTTACTACATATTGATAAGCATGATTAATAAATATGTCGTTCAATTTGAACCTTTTTTAATGTCTACACAAGAAATTTTATTGGTGCCGCCATTGATTTAGAGTAAACTTTTAGTGACTGATCAAGTTATTATGATTGATCAAGTTGTTCCATTTAAGTGTTTGTTCAACAAGATTTGATAGGTTAATAGAGTTCTGAAATTTGATTTGGTTCGATGTTTTCAGTACTGCATTCATGAGGAGTGAAGATTCAAGAATGTTTTATGCTTCTTCGTAAGAAGATTTTCTTGAGTAACCCTCAAGAGGAAGAAAGATGGTATCAAATGCTCCGAACTTGTGGTGGTGTCATTTGTTTCTGCTCAAGTGTATTATATTTATTAGCCTGGAAATTCCTCAATGTATGTGTCTTTTATCCTGTGATTTCAAGCATGCCCTAGAGTGGTATTGTTTTCTTGGTCGCTTTTCCCATTCCAATCTTCCTCTTTCTTGGCTCTGTGGATGGATTCAGCACAAAGAGTCAGCCTTGTACTTATGAAAGCACCAGAATGTATTCATACAATGGCTCTGTGGAGGTATTCATCATACAAAATCTGCTGATGTTGGGCTGATCTTGTGTGCAAGCTAAGGTTGAGCAGAACATCCCTGAGGATGACTCCAGTATCGAGTGGTATGATGCAATATGCTTTAGTGTCTGTTTGGTTAGCCAGAGAATGGTAGAAAGGGATGGCAATAGGAAAAACATTAACTTTTCATACGTTCTCTTAGCAAGAGAAAGACAGAAAAGTGCAAGAAAACAAAAATTCTGGTATAAATTACTTGTGCATCTAAAGATGTCTCTTTTTTCTTGCAAAAACAAAAGAACAATTAAATTTACTCATGTGAATCGGCAATGGTGTTTTAAATTTCAGATTTATCCCACTTTGGCACTTTCCCATGAATTTGCTCCAAATTATGCTTCAGTGCAAGTTGCTCAGATTTTGGATATGGAAGGTTACTCTCATAAAGGACCAATTTTCTTGAGACTTTCATGGTATCCAAACTTAGCTTTTCAAATAATGTCCCGTACAAATGATTTATGCTAGCGAATTGCATGCAAGAAAATAAATGTTATCTTCTTTTTCCGTTCTGTCACTTCACTTACTACCATTTTCACTCTCCGCTATCTTTTTATTCCTAACAAAATTACGGAGGCTAGCTGATGCATGGTTTCTCAATTTGTTTCTTTCTTTTCATCCAGGTGATAGCTGACAATCTTGGTGATATTGCTGGTTTGGGATATGATCAAATCGCCTCGTGCAGAATCAACTTGTGCTGCTCTTGTTTTTGGCTCCATCTCCTCATTTGGGATCAATCATAACTGCAATGCTTTACCTTTGTTCATCTGTTCTGTAGGTATCCTTGTTTGTTTGCCCACCAAGTGAGTGTATTGTAGGTATCCTTCTTTGTTTGCCCACCAAGTGAGTGTATTATTTGTGTGATTGTGTGGGCTCACCCTAAGCATTTGTTTGTGAGTATTTTTCTTCTTGAGAAATTTTATCCTAGTGATATGCTATTTGTACCCAAAAACCTCTAAAGACACACGGCCTTGCACAGTGTGTGCTTGCATAATGGGTATGTCTAGTAGCATTGTTGAAATGTAAAAGTTGCTTTAATTTGTTTAGTTTTCTCGTGTTATTGATCCGGTTTGGTTTTGGATTTTTTGTTAAAAAAAATACAAAAGATTTGGCTACGATTTTAGACAAAGTAAATTAACAGAACTGAACCAAAACATAAAACACTAATGCTCTTCTTTTTCATTTTTAGTTTTACTACAGATGTTGTATGTTTTTCAATTCTGTGGGGAACTTGAATTTTAATTTTTATGTGTATTCTTGTTGGTAATGCTATTGATTCAGTCTTTTTCAAATAAGTTTTGATGACATTTTTTTTAGGGGGTAAATTAACAGTTTTATATAACAAAACCAAACATTACAGGTGCAGAGGGGCATACCCCAGAGAAAAAGATGGACAATCAGTCCCATTACCAATCATCAATCAGACTTTACCAAAAGAAAAACAAAACAAGTTTATCTCCTAGGACCAAGCACCTGGTTTCCAATAGACCAAGAAGAACAAATATGCCTATTGTGGCCAGATTTCCGAACAGCTCGCCAAGAGCTGACGGGACCTAACATCATTCTCAATTCTAGTCACCAACTGATGTTAATTTACAAGAGTTAATCATCCTTTGGAAGATCCTAGCATTCCTCTCTCTCCAAATATGATACATACAAGCAGCGAGAGACAACTTGAAGACCAAATGTTGAAAAGTAGTACCACCTCTACAGAAACCAACCCACCTTATCTCTTCAGAGAGGGCAAGAATCTGTCTAGAAATCCCATTCTTCATCAGAAAAGAGGACCAGATAAAAGAAGAAAATGGGCAATCAAAAAATAAGTGCAAGTGAGACTCAAGCCCAACACAACAGAGAGGACAAAGAGGCTGATCAAAAAAAAAGAAAGAGAGAGAGGACAAATAGGTCAGAAACAATCCTCCACTGGCATAGATTATCCCAGGTTGGAAGTCTGCCCAGAATAATCATCCATTGTATGACAGCCCAACGTGGAACATGATGCTTGACACCACACCACTTTAAGACCAGAAGCTCTAAAAGAACTCCAAGCAGATTGCACAGAGTATATCTTATTAGCAGTTCTAAAGTCCAAGAAACAGAATCTTAGGAAGAAAGCTCGTAGGTGGATGAGCAATAATGTCCCTTACAACTAAATTTTTGGCCCTAGACCACCGCCAACCAGTAGGACCAACTATAGAAGCAACTTTGGCATTTAAGGATCTTCCTGCATTAAACAGAACTCTGTCCACATAAAGGTATTAGCCTCATTTCCAATCTCATACTTGATCCATTGCTGCACCAAAGGCCTAAGATGCAGAATTTTCCTAATAGACCAGGATACATTTTGAGGAAATCTCATAAACCAGAAACTGTGATTTTTGATAACATAATAGTGAATCCACTTCACCCAGAGAGTATCAGACTTTTTGGAGATAGCCCACACATACTTGATTATAGAAGCTTTGTTCCAATCTCTGAGCCTTCTAAAGCCCAAACCACCCTCATCCCTTGGCAAGCAGACATCTTCCCACTTCACTTTAGCCATGAGAGATTATTTGTAAAATGGCTCCATTGAGTTTTGAGAACTTTCTCAATACCTTTCAGCACTTTTTAGGGTAAGATGAAAATAGAGCTCCAGTAGGCTTGGAGACTGAATAGTATAGAGTCTATGAGTTGGATTCTGCCACCATAAGAAAGAAGTTTTTCTTCTTTTGATGAATTTTGATTATATGGAAACTATTTTCGGACAAAAGTTTAAAGTTGCTCATGCTATTTTATGCTAAAAATTAGGTTATTCAGACAATCGGTGAGTACTTAGTCGACTCACATTCCTCTTTAGCATGTCGTGTGGTTCCATCCTTCATGACTGTATAATAGCTCCCATTTTCCCAGTATGGATCACCCGGTGGTTTTACGAAATCCCTTACATTGCCACACTTTATGAGTTAAAGTTGCTTAACACTACACTGTCAAGCTCTCTATAGTCAATTGACAACTGGTTTTCGAGAACAAATTCTCCCATGTAATTTCCCCGTGCGATCTTCTCACTTGATCAACATGAGGAGAATGGGACCTTACATGGTCCATATTGAATAGTTTGAGCCGTTCCTTTTAAAACGTACCGACACTTACGCAATCCACATATTTAGGTCATGTGGAATTCCACAATCTTTAATACAACAGGCGTTACCTCTTAACTGCACAAAGCGGGAGCGGGAGCACGAGCAAAAGCATGGGAGCGGGAATAAGCAGAAGCTTCTATAGTTGGGAGCGCCAAGAGGAGCATATATACTACTAAATATACTTTCATTTTTATTTTGTTTAATCAAAAAAATAAATTATACCCTATTCTCTGTTTAGCTTTAGGTTCAATTCTATTTAATGTCAGCCTTATATGAGCCCAAACTGAATAAATAAAGCTCAACCCCATTACAATAGCCCAAGTGCAATACAAAAAGAAAAGATGAACTCCACACTTTATATTGGCCCATGTTTGTGAGAGGAAACAGAAGTCTTATGTGAATGCCATTGGTTGTTGCAGAAATCATGTGCTGGAGGGATCTTTCTTCCAGTGTAAATTTAGCCTGTGACCTGTCTTGCTCTTCGCTTATGCCTGTACAAAGTTATAAAGGAGGTATGTAAATTTAGCCTGTGACCTGTCTTGCTCTTCGCTTATGCCTGTACAAAGTTATAAAGGAGGTATGGTACTCCGAGCTCGGCAACTAAACCACCCACACCTTTTGCACAATCGATTAGTGCACGAATTAAACAGGTTGAAGCAATACGACATACAAAACTTTAAAACACAATGCCTGACACAACTGTGTCCCGAACCTCCTCCGGACACAGTTGTGTGTCCAGAATTGTGTTTTAAAATGTGTTCCTAGACTTTTCATTTCACAGGGAAAAAGAGAAGCAACCGAAGTGGTAAGCGCTATGTACTACCTTGCATTTGCAATGGTTCCGAGCTCACTAACAACAACAAACAATATTGATTTTGACCGAATAAAAAAAGAAAGGAAGAGATAGAAGTAAGAAGTAGTTTCACTCCAATAATTGAGCCTTCTTTTCGACAGTAGGAATACTCCTTATCACATTATCAAAAGTCACAATTGCTGAAGATGCCTAAGTTGAGGATGAATAATCAAAAGTTGACCTAAATAATGGAGCCCTTTCTTTACTGGAACATTAAAAACTTGATTAGTAAATAAATAGTTTACAGGAAATAAAAGGCAACAATACAAAACAGAGCTACCGAGGAATATTCAGATCCGCACTAGCGCTACTCAAAAGATGTTGTCCGTCTGCAGTTTGCATGAATGACGTCCGAGCCCTCTTATCTAAACATGGCTTGATGAACATTCTTGCGCTGAACCTTTGAGATCCTACAAAGAGAGAACTTCATATTCTCCTCTCTGATATTGCGCAATAAAATATTTATCAGCAAAGTGATCCTTAGTCTGCCCTCCTATGTGGATTACATCATTTAAACAATAGGAAGATACTATAATCAAAAGTTGAAAAAGACAATGAGAAACAGAGAGGGTTAATGGTGTAAATTAAATGAGAGATAAATTATTCGATAAAACTGGTTGGCTGATAGTCAAGTGTCATTTTATCGATGTTCTTCAAAATATTGGCGAATCATCTTTTTGTGCGTGTAAATTTTGAAAGAGGTTTGGGTATAGTACCTTGTAGCTGCAAGGGCAGACACATAATTGCAACTTTGATTTTCTTCAGTTTTTTTCTCCAACACACTTCTGGATATATATATATAAAACTCTTTTTTGCAACATGGTAGATTGACCATGTTTTTATTTTTTGCAAAATGATCTTAAGAAATATTTCGAAACATACACAATATTCAAACTGATCATGTTTTTCATGGTTAATTTATCATGAAAAACAATAAACCAAAATCATGAATTCTCGGCGAAACTTGAAAACCCATAACATTCCGGAAAAATAGCATGAAAAAACATGAATATAAAACATTTTATTCATGAAAACTCAACAATATGAAAAATACATCACGTTTGAAACAAAAAACACCATGAAACAAAAAAGGTACAAAACTAAACGGAGCTAACCAACAAAGATGTCGAACACCACTCCAGATCTTGGGCCGCTATGTTTGCGATGCTACCTGAACCCATTATTCTTTATCCCAAACTCATCGTCTCTAAACCCGTCGATTCGGGTGGAGGCAAAGTTGAACGGCAACGACAATGGAGCACCGTTCGTTGGCACAGAGGGCAACGAAAGGAGGTCGACGGGGGGAGAAGGGGATCTATTCAAAGCTCCTTAAGCTATTATTGAAGACCCAGCGGTAGGCTTTGATCCCATGACAACTGCCATTTCAATGATCTCATGCAAAAATGGACAAAATGGAAATGGTGTTTCAAATATGGTAGGCTTTGATCCCATAATTACGGGATTTGGTTTATGGGGCAAACAAATTCCATTAATTATGGGATATGACTTCAATTACGGGATTTATTTTTGGGATTGGTATCTCTAATAAAGGTTAAGACCCTAGCTTTAAGATTTCATCCCAAATTATTTACTAATATATATATATTATATATATATATATATATATATATATATATAAGGGCAGTTCTGAAATTATTTTAAGATGGGGATGAAATCATAACTGTTTAAATTGCGTGGGATGAATTCTTAAATGACATGAATAAAGAGGATGGATATTTAAATATTCCATATATATATTGTTTGATCCGGAGATTAAATTAGTCCCTTTGGAGCGGGACTAATATTTATGGTAAAGGGACTATTTATGGCCACTCCAACCTTGTCCAGCAAACAATTATTCTACATAAGTTAGTCCCCTTCGGCCATTATCCATTTATCCCTCCCCACCTTCAAACTTGTGCTTTGAAATGAAAACTACCAACCAAACCAAATATATAATAGTCAGTGCTCTTTGATTAATCTCTCATTCTATCATATCCTCCGCTTATTCGCTCTTCTTATTTGATCCCAAAAATAAGAGATTGACAAACGGGCTCTATGTTTAGTGTTAATTTTTTTTGATGCATTCAATCATAGGAGGACAATAATTAAATTTTTCGAACACAAAATTAGATGAGCAAGTGTTAGAATTACAAGAAATGCAGACGGATAAACTTATATAAACTTCTTTTTTTTTTTTTGATATTTTTAAAATAGCCACTATAAGAGCATCTTTATTAGGCAAGGCAAAATGTCTTTTAGGCTAATTCAGCGAGTCAAAGACACAAAATGGCTCAAAATCAGCCTCAATACTGTTACTCGCTTGTCTGCAAAATTTTAGAATTGCTACAGTTCCTCGTCAAGGTTGACGAGACACTGTTCACCTGCCACTAAATATTTTACTACATTACATTTCGCAAATGCAAAGCCAGGTTGTCTCTCGTGCATCCCAAGTGCCAGATGCTCTGCTTTTACATTGAATTGGGGAGACTGAGTCCTCGTATATTCGGCTAAATAAAGAAGAAAAAAAATTAGCTTATTGGCTTATTTTTGTCTTTATTAAGAGAAATTTAGATTTTGATCATAATTTTTTTATTTTTTTAGATTCCTCTTGTCATGACAAAGCAATAATCCACAAAAAATAGACAAAAAACTAACAAATGTGAAAAAAATTTGAATAAGGACAAATTTCTGGAGCTGTCATTGAACCAAAGTAAACTCGTAATGTGCATGATCACGACTGATCAATTTGTTTCAGTTAAAGTGTTCATTGTTTTCGTGTGTGTGTAATTCATTACAAGATTTCATTATATATTTGCAATACTGCATTTAGGAGAAGTGGTGTTAAGCTTCTTTGTAAGACCATTTTCTCGAGTAATACTTTGCAACAAGAGGAAGAGAGACGGAATTCAATTTGCTTTCCACACTTGTAATGTTTTCATTTTGCTCCTGCCCAAATTTTCAGTCATTGGAAATAATTCCTCAATCTTTGCATCTTTTATCCTGTGAGGTGATTCAAGACATGCCCTAGTAAAAGTTGTGAAACGAAAAGTGTAAGTCGGTTAAGAAGAAAAAAAAGAAAGAAAACAGGGGTTTTGTTAAGTCGGCAACAGGGGAGAAAAAGGGTTTTTAAAAGACAGCGGTTCGGAAGAAAAACAGAACGGAGAACGCGGGCCCACGCGTAACAGGGAGGAGAGAAGAGAAACGCAAGCGAGAAGAGAGGTTGCCGCCTCTAGTTTTGCATGTCAGATCTCAACCGAACACCGATGGGTTCAACTCCGATGTCCGGCTAAACTTCTTTTCTAGGGTATAGATGAAGTTTGAACTCTGAGTAACAATATTTATGCTTTGATCTTATGTTCTGTTATTCGAATCGCGGTTGTATGATTTGAGGATTTATATGTGATGTTAATTTTTCCTATTTGATCTTGTGTATATTTTCTAGATTTCATGCACGTTTATGCAACGGTTCATAATTATTTTGTGATAACCGGATAAGATGGGTTATGCTCTGTAAGACAAGCTGTGCTATTGGATGATTCGAGCTATAGAGACGAGTCGTACTAACAAGACGGTTTTTTCTAGGCGGCGATACCCCATGCTATTCGTGGATTCATAAAAATCCTTTGGCGATACCGTGAGGGCCCGCGAACCCTAATGATATTTGGATTGATTTGAGTAATTAACATTTACTATTGAATAAATACTGTTACAAGGGGTCGAGTGGATTCGAAACCCTAGAAACTTTTCTCACTTGTTTCTGCAAAATCAAATTTCTTTTGTTTTCTTAGTTTAGAATTTAGAACCAAAACTTGAAACTCGTTTTTGAATTGAAGTAGAAATTGATTGAAACCGATTCAATAACGTACTCTTGTCCTTGTGGAATGATACTTGGACTTTTGCTGCTATTCTACAGAGTAGTTATAATAGTTGTGTTTTAATTAATAATTTTAATACGGTAACGACACAGTCAATATGTGTCTATTTTCTTGAGAAATTTTTGTCCCAGTGAGATGCTATTTGTACCATAACAACTCTAAAGACACGCACATAGTTGCAGCGTGCGCGCATAATGGGTTTGCCACTAGCATTGTTGATTTGAGTTTTGTGTTATCGTAGAATTTTCATTGTTTATTCACAACCCTCTATTTTGTCGGTAATGGCGCTGCTGTAAAAACTGACAACCATCAACTAGCCTAGATGGCGACATCTCGACAATTAGATAAACTGAAGGCCACGGTTGAATAACCGGGAAACAGTCTACTAACCTATCCATTGCATATCCAAAGCTCGTGAGTAGAAATTTGGGTTCTCTATCCATATCTCCAGTCGTGATCCAGCTTTGTCTCACCTATTTGTTGCAGATGATCTCATTCTTTTCAGGAGGGCCGATGATGATTGTTGTCATGTGATGAAATCTACTGTTGAAATTTTTGCAAAGAATCAGGGCAAAAAATTAGTTATCTTGGCTGCCCTTTCCTTCATGAAAGGCCCTCTAAGCTATTATTGATAAAATCAATAGTAGGCTCTCTGGCTAGGGAAAGCAAATCGCTTCCCTTGGCACCTGATTGATTCTGATCGAGGCAGTTAACACGTCCATCCCGATTCATGTTATGCAAACCATGTTTCTCCCTAAGTCAGTTTCCTGTATGTTAGATAGAATTAATAGAGATTTCGCCTGGGGCTTTACAGAAGATGAGGAAACTGCATGGTATCTTAACTGACCACTGCGGCCAAACCTAAACTTAACTGGTGATTTGCTACGGAAAAAGAGTCTCTCTGAGCACGAGTCCTAAAAGGAAAATACGAGGGAGCTGGTCGCAACCATCTACCATTTCGAGAAGTATGTTCAAGGAGAGCAATACTCTCCTTCTAGAGACCAAAATTCTCGTGAAAAGTGGTGCCAATACTTCCTTGTTTTGGGATGTCAGCCAAAATTCTTGTGAAAAGTGGTGCCAACAATTCCTGAGTAGGACTTCACGGTGAGCGAGGTGTGGGATGGCTACCAATGGATACTGTTCAATCTGCGTCAACAGTCGATCTTCTTCTAAGTTCTTTCTAAACCATATTTCCTTTTACATGCTGGCGCATTTGGCTTAACAGAAATCGCGGAGTGTTTGACAAAATTACTATCAATCGGGATAGCATTCGTAACCATATCATCGCAGCTGCACAGGAGTTGGAATCTACAGCATACCAAATTAGTGGTTCAAATCGAGCTCACTATTGGTTTTTCACGGGTTGGAAGCCTCCAAAACCAAATTGGTTCTTGTTAAATATAAACTGGTTCACGCGACCATAACACTGATGCAGCGGCTGGGGGTATTATACATGACCACCAAGGCATTGTGTGGCTTTCTGTCGGAAAATAGGGGCAGCAACAAGTTCGGTAGCAGAATTATATATGGGGATTGCGACATGGTCTTCAGCTAGCTGCTAATTTAGGAGTTCATAATTTGGAAGTTAAATCAGACTCAAGAGTCATGATTTGCTTACGTTTGACTACATTTGTGGGTACTCATCATCTTGGCATCTTATTAAACGATTACAGGTACCTTTTTGAGGCTTTTGGATGTAATGGAAGTGAACCGTAGCTTTCGTGAAGGAAACTGTTGTGCGGATCGCTTTACCAAATCCAAATGGACTATGAGGACTACATGTCTTTGATTTTATGCTCAGTTGTATTTCTTTTCACTCATGGGCAGATGCCGTGACAGTGACCTACCCAATACTTATGTACTCTTCCATTTTAGTTAATTAGATGCATCTCTTAAACCAAAAAAATAAAATAAAATGCCCACACCCTGTTTTTTCGATAAGAAGAAGAAAATTCAATAACTCGAGTAAAAGATACGACAAGCTAAAAATGAGAATCAGCTAAAAAAGGCTTTGACAGGGAAAAAGTTATTGGTTGTTCTTGATGAGATGTGGAACAAAAACCACACTGACTGGAGCAGTTTAAAGAGCCCTTTCAATGGAGCCCTAGGAAGTAAAGTCATTGTAACAACATGCATTAGGGATGTTGCATTTATGATGGCTGGACCCAATAAATATCACTTCCTAACGGAACTATCTGAGGACGATTGTTGGTTAGTGTTTGCACAACATGCATTTGAGGATAGAAGTATGGATGCAAATCCAAATTTGGTTTCAATTGGTCAAAAAATTATCAGAAACTGTAAAGGCTTGCCTTTGGTTGCTAGGACACTCGGTGGCCTCCTACGGTGTAAATTGACTGAATATGAATGGGATGGAGTGTTGAATAGTAAAATATGGGAGTTATCAGAAGAGAGAAGTCATATCATTTTGGCTTTGAGATTAAGTTACTATCACCTCCCTTCACATTTGAAGAAGTGTTTTGCATATTGTTCCATATTGCCAAAGGTTGACGAGTTTGAGGAGAAAGAACTAGTTTTTTTGGGGATGGCAGAAGGCTTAATTCCAAAGAAAACTGGACAAAAGCAAATGGAAGATCTTGGGTGTGAGTACTTCCAAGAATTGTTATCGAGGTCATTTTTTCAACCATCATGTAGTAGTGAACTCCTTGTTATGCATGACCTCATTAATGATTTGACTCAATTTTTTGCAAGAAAAACTTGTTTTAGGTTGGAGGATAAGTTGAAAGAGAGTGATGGAGATGAAAGTATCAACAAGGCTCGACATTCATCCTACACACGTGGCCTTCGTGATGGCATAAAGAAGTGTGAGGCCTTTCATAAAGCCAAAAAATTGGGGACTTCTTTACCATGTGGGTCTAGAAATCAAAGAGATTGCTACTTGATTAGCGACGTTCCACTCCGTTTGTTGCTGGGTGTTAGATGTTTACGTGTGCTTAGTCTGCAAAGATATTGAATAGGTGAACTTTCGAATTTAATTAGGGATTTGAAACATTTGAGGAACCTTGACCTTTCATGTGCCTTGATTTTGACGTTACCGGAATCAATAGGTGTTCTTGATCTACAACCAACAAACGCTAATTTTGAGAGATCGACTGTAAAAATCTCAAAATGTTGCCTGCAAACACTAGTGACTTGATTAGTTTGCGTCATCTCAACCTTATTGGTGTAGATTCCTTACAAGAAATGCCACAAAAAATGGAAAAATTGACAATTCTCCAAACTTTATTGTTGGCAATGGCAACGGGTCTAAGATAACTGAGCTTGGCAACTTGATTCAGCTTAGAGGGACACTTAGCATATTAGGATTGGAGAATGTGGCGGATGCTCGAGATGTGAGGAAGGCAAACTTGAAGGATAAACAAGGCTTAGATGTGCTATGGATGGAATGGAGTAACATCTGGGATAATTCTCGCAACGAAAGTGTTGAATCAAAAGTGCTTGCTATGCTAAAACCTCACAAGAAGTTAAAAAAGCTTTTCATTAAGGGTTATGGTGGCCTTACATTCCCAAATTGGATTGAGAATTCTTTGTTCTCCAACATGGTCTGCTTGAAGTTCCAAAATTGTGAAAAATGCACTTTCTTGCTACCTTTGGGGCATTTACCCTCACTAAAAAAACTCTACATTCAAGGGATGTAGGCAGTGGATAATGTTGGACATGAGTTCTATGGGTTTGGTTGTTCAAATCCTTTTCTAGTTCTAAATATTTTAACCTTTGAAGACATGCTTGAATGGAAAGACTGGACTCCTTCTAGAGTTGAGGAGGGATCTCAAGCATTTGGTCACCTCTCAAGGCTCTCCATTAAAAAGTGTCCTAAGCTTTCGCATGAGTTGCCTAAAAATCTTCCTTGTTTAATAGAGCTGGATATTGAGGAGTGCCCAGGGTTGGTGGTTGTTAGAAATCTGATCTTCAAGATGATGAAAGTGATGGTGTCGTCTCTTCAAACTTGAAACGGTAGAAGCATTCGAGTCATGTTAGGAGAACGCTTTTCTAAAGATAGTATTTGCCCCCACCAAAAGGTGTGCACCGGGTTACAACAAATCCGCCTTCAAGATAAATCGAATTCGAACTCTAGGTTCATTCTGTTTGCGTATGCACAAACGAAAACAGACAAAATATCCGCTAAGCAAATACAAAAGAACCAAGAACTGATACTCTATTTTGAGATACAACATAATATCAGTTTGCTATTTCTAGGAAGAGAATGTGTAGAGAGATGAGAGCATTTCAGTATGGAATTTTTCGGTCCATTGAATGACTTTACAAATAGCCTATTTATAGACTTATAAGCACCCTTTTATGAAAGGTTGTTACTCTAGTAAACAACCATAAGAAATGGTCATGTCCTTTGAAGACACTAGTTAGGAAAGATCATGTCTTTAAAGACAATTAATAGAAAGGAACATGCCTGTTAGTAGACACCCTTTAAATAATTAATTAGGAAGGGTCATGCCTCTTGAAGGCACCCCATGATTCACATCCTTTTCTAACAATCACATCTTTCCAAATGAACACACCCTAATTTAATTGGTGTTACAACTATTTACATAAAGTCACGACTCATGTAAAAAAGTGTAGCAACCTTTCACAAAATCCTCGTTTAGTACCGTTCCGAAAATTCCAAACTAAAATCCAATTTTATTTTGAAAAACTCCAACAGTGGTTGTGTGGGTTCCAAGCCCTACAGAGCTGAATGAAGTGAGTACTTTGATTCACTCGTCTCCATGCATCTAAACAGTGTCTCAATTTCGGACTCCAAGTGTAGTTTTGAAGTCGGTGATCAAGCTGTACTGGAAAACTCAAGGCATAGCCTCTTTCGCTCGTTGACGTCCTTGAAAGTGGAAAATATTCTGGGTCACACATGCCTTCCTAGTTGGTTCTTTCACGGGCTGACGGGACTCCAAGAATTATCTCTCCATGGTTTGAAAGAACTCACAAATGTGTGGGAGAATGAGGTGAGACTGCAGCACCGTCTCCCTGCCCTCCGAAGTCTCAATATTGCAGGTTGCCCCAAACTTATTTCCTTGTTTGCAGAAGGAGATGATCTGAAATCTCTTCAAAAGTTTTCCATCTCTAGGTGTCCACGCCTCATATTTTTCCCTGTCTTGCCGTCTACCCTGAAAGAGCTGCAAATTGATCACTGTGATGGGCTGGTGTCTCTGTCTGATTTGACGTTGCTGAATAATCTTGAGAAGCTCTGTTTTTCTTTTTGTACATCACTTACATACTTAAGTGCCGGAAGGGGGCTGCCGCCCGCTCTCAAAGAACTGAAGGTTATACGGGGTGAAGAGCTAAAGTCGCTAATAGCAGAGGAGGGGAATAAGATCAATTGTCCATCTCTTGAATCTATTAAGATCTTGAGTTGTAAGCATCTCAAAACCCTACCAGATGTTATGCAAAATAATGGTCTCAGGAATCTCAGTCGACTGAAGATAAGTGTCTGTAAGGATCTGAAGTCCCTTCCGGAAGGATGGTTCCCCACAACCAATTTTACGGAATTTAGTATCTTCGACAGTGAGAAACTCGAGCCCCTTCCTAACCACGCGTACAACAACAACAATTGCGCTTCTCTCGAAAAGCTGGATCTAAGAAGTAGTTCCCCTCTGGCTACTGGACTCCTCTCCCACATTCTGGATGAAGGAAGTTCCTCCTACTTCACCTACCTTACTTCACTTTCCATCTTTGATGTCCACATTGGTAAGCTGTGTGGTTTGCACCGATTGTACTCTCTCAGAGAACTCTCCCTTGTGAAATGTGATTGGGTGTCCTTTCCGGAAGAAGGGATGTTGTCGTTTCCCTCCTCTCTGGTCTTTTTGGCCATCCGGAAATTCCCAAATCTGGAGAAGCTATCTTTCAAGGACTTTGAAACCTCGTCTCTCTTGAAAAACTTCATATCCGTTCTTGCCCCGAGCTCACGTCCATTTCAGAGCTAGGACAAGCTTTCCTCGCTTTTGGATTTGGTGATCTCTGGCTGCCCCAACCTCGCATCGTTTCTGGAGCTAGGGCTGCCTCTGTCGCTATTGTATTTGTCGATCGACGAGTGTCCGATGCGGAAACGACGATGTGTAAAGGGGAAAGGCAAATATTGGGGCTTCATTGCACACATTCCTGAAGTCATGATTGACGAAAGATTCGTCTTTGACCCAAGCAGCTAAAGGCCCAGGTTTGTTAACTTCCCCTTTGGCATGTTGCTTCAACTGATTTCGCTACATCATCAACCAACTGCACATGTACCACTTGATACCTAATATGTTTCACACCCAGTTTTCCGTCGTTACATGCGGTAAATTATAAGAGCATCTCCAATCCTTAACCCTTTTTTTCACCCTAATTTGGATTGAAATTTAAGTCAAAAGCTTGATTTTGGTAAGGTATCTCTAATGCTAAACAAATATTAGTACTCAAATCTTTTATTGATGAGTGACACACTTGTAATTAATGAGAGTGAAAATAGGCTTCGAAAAAAAATAGGTATGGGTTTGAGTCCCCCAAATTATTTGGGTAATGAAATGGGTAGAACTCAAAATGTGTAGGCAAATGAGTATAACATTGGAGATGAGTTTTTAAGTTTTTTATTCAAATTTTGGATATGGGTAATAAAATGGGTGAGGATTGGATCGAGATGCTCTAAGATCCTCTTTCATTGTCGATTAAGTGTTTCAAGAAATATTACACCACCACACAGATTCACAGCTTGACGTTACGAGGATAGGAAAAGAGCGTTTTCGTACAAACGGGAATTCAGGGATTGTAAAATGTTGCAAACACTTTTCATGCATTTATTTTTCGGGAAAGGAATTTCATATATGGTGGTGCAATGAACACTAAATTGATCTTATTGGTTTACTGAGCAAACATAAAACATATATTCTGGTCACCTCGCCAAGAAGGTAGAAGAAGTCTTCATTGGCGTATCTGCTTTACTAGCACATAACTGTTGCTTCGACATATTATAATCAAGTTGTTATGCAAAGGTTTTGAAAGATGAAAACTTGTCGGGAGAAAGTTGAGAAGTGTGTGTTTGTACTTATGTATGGGGAAATATTAGTTCTAAAAGTGCATGTAGAAACCTAATCTGATAGATACAATTATACCAACAATAAACCAAACTTCTCCCATAACCATTCTTGAATCACAAGTTTACATAATATTGATAAGCAAGATTTAATGTGTATGATGTAACATTTGAAGCTTTCTAATGTTTATACGAGAAAAACTTCTGGTGCCATCATTGATCCAAAGTAAACTTGTAGTGTGTGTGATCACGACTTATCAATTTGTTACAGTTGAGTGTTCTTTTTGTTTTTTGTGTGTGAGTGTAATTCATTACCAGATTTCATTCTATATTTGCAATACTGCATTTAGAGAAGTGGTGTTAAGCTTCTTTGTAAGACGATTTTCTCGAGTAATACTTTGCAACAAGAAGAAGAGTGATGGAATTTAATTTGCTTTCCAAACTTGTAATGTTTTCATTTTGCTCTGCCCAAATTTACTTGTCATTGCAACAAGAGGAAGAGTGACGATTTTCTTTGTGTCTTTTATCCTGTGATTCATGACATGCCCAAGTAAGAAGTTTTCATGTTTGCATTTCGTGTTTTAATCCTCGTTCTCCATAGTTTTGTAGATGGATTCAGAATAAAGAGCTGGCATTGTACTTATGACAGAACCAGAATGGTCGTTCTGTATATCTGGGAATCCGAAAATCAGGAGAAGCTATCTTTCAAGGACTTTGAAAATCTCGTGTCTCTTGAACAACTCGGAATCAAAGATTGCCCCAAGTCATGCCCATTTCAGAGCTAGGATGGCTTCCCTCGCTTTCGAATTTTGGGGATCTATTCCTGCCCCAACCTTGCATTGTTTTCGAAGCAAGGGCTGCCTCCCTTGCATCGCTGGCGCTTCATTGCTCACATTCCTAAAGTCACGATAGACAATAGATTCGTCTTTGACCGAAGAATCTAATGCCCCAGGTGCGTTAACACCCCCTTTGGCATGCTAGTTGAACTGATTTCACACCCAGTTTTTGTACAAATACGATCTCTTTTCGGTCATTGCATGCTGAAATTAGTTACATTCTCCTTTCTATTATCTGCAGGGGCGGAGGTATTAACTTCCATAGGAGAGAAGTTTCGACTCCTAAAAAGGTAAGAGATGTTTTTTGTTATCTGTTATGGTATATAAGATCATGGCTGCACTTAGGATGGGCTTTCCCTCTTTTTTACGCCAGTGGAGATCTCACTTTCGAAAGGAAGGCCTTTTTGAATCTATAACAGGTTTCTGCCGGTTGGTCTTCAATGGTCCTGTTTGGCAGAGTAGTCCAAAAGCGCGCAGCTGATGTTGGTGCTGATATTGTTGGCACGGTTGAGCAGAACATCCCTGAGGATGATCCCAGAATCGAGTGGTATAGTGCAATTTGCTTTATGATCTGTTTGGTTAGCAAGAGAATGCTAGAAAGGAATGGAAAGAGAAGAAGTAATTACTTTTCATATGTTTTCTCAGCAAGAGAATGATAGAAATCTGCGTGAAAATGAAAATACCGGTACAAATCACTACAACTTTCTCTTTTCGGGCAAAAACACAAGCACATTTGAATTTGCTCTTGAAATTTGGTATCTACGTTTTAAATTGCACATCTGCCCTTCTTTTCCATCAACTTGCATGCCTGAAGTGACTATATTTTCTGAGACTTTCATGGTATATATCCAAACTGTAAAATGTGAGACGTTACTTTTAAGAAGTCTCCCACAAATGTTTCATGCTAGTAAAATGCACGCGAGAAAATCAATTTCATTCCTTATCCATTCTTGTCACTTCACTTTTTGTCACTCTTCGTTATCTTCTTTTTCTCAATTAGTTTCTTCTATTACTTGCAGGTGATAGCTGACATTGTTGGTGAAATTGCTGGTATGGGATACGATCTAGTCGGCTTTTATACAGAACCAACATGTGCGGCTCTTGTTTTTGGCTCCATCTCCTCATTTGGGATCTATCATAACTACAATGATGTATCGTTGTTTGTTTGCCCATCACGTCAGTGCATGTAAATCCTTGTTTGCGTGAGCAGGCCCACCCATTGTAAATAGGGTAAATATTTGTGTATGTGTGTATTTTGTTTAGAATCTTTGTCCCAGTGAGATGCTATTTGTACGGTTGTACCAAAATAACTCAAAAGACACGCACATACTTGCAGTGTGTGTGCATAATGGGATTGTCACTGGCATTGTTGATTTGAGTTTCGTATGATCATAGAATTTTCATTAAATTCACACCCCTCTCTTTTCTCGATAGGGGTGTTGCTATAACACTGACAATAGTCAACTAGCATAGATGGGGACATCTAGGCAATTAGATATATAAATGGAAGGCCACGGTTAGATAAACGGAAAACAGTCTACTAACTTGTCCATTGTGATCTCCAAAGCTTGTGAGGAGAAATTTGGGACCCCTATCCGTATCTCCCATCATGATCCTGCTTTGTCTCACCTATTTGTTGCAAATGACCTCATTCTTTTCAGGAGAGCCAATGATGATTGTTGTCATGTGATGAAATCTACTGTTGAAAAATTCACAAAGAACCAGGGCAAAATATCATTTTGAGAAATCTAAAGTGCTCTTTCCAAATAATGTGCCAGAAGGGAGGCAGGTTCATTTGTGTAATATTTTAAGCATTCCGAAAACCAACCACCTGGGTAGTTATCTTGGCTGCCCTTTCCTTCATGATAGGCCCTCTAACCATTCCTTCCAAGCTATTATTGATAGAATCAATAGTAGGCTCTCTCTGGCCTAGGAAAGCAAATCGTTTCCCTTGGCACCTGATTGACTCTGATCGAGGCAGTTAACACGGCCATCCCAGCTCATGTTATGCAAACTATGGTTCTCCCCAAGTCAGTTTCCTTTGGGGCTCTACAGAAGACTAAGAGGAAACTGCTAACTGCATGCTATCTTAACTGACCACCACGGCCAAACCTAAATGCAAAGGGAAGGGGTGGGGGGGGGGGGGGGGGGGGGGGGGGGGACCTTGTCAATCCTTTCCCCATGGCAAAACTTAATTGGTGATTTGTTCCTTTCTCCATGGCAAAAGATTGACAGTTTGCTTTGACCTGATGAAGAGTATCTGATACAAAAAAATCCTGCATATCCTTGGGATACCATGAATATCCCACACGGGCAACCTCTCAAAACATAGGAGTGCAAGTTGTCAATCACACACGGGCACATCCCCATTACACATTGCTGCGAAAGCCGAACGAGATGCAAAGCCTCCGAAAGTGGGGTGCTTCCACATCAGAGGGTGACCCCTCAAAAAAAATTTTTTTTTGATGAATCTCCGGAGGGAGGTTGATTGTGATCCGAGAAAAATCCTATTGGTAGCCATTACACAACTCGCACACCATGAAGTCATACTCAGGGAGGAGGAGAGGACCCTCCACAAAACACCGAATTGCCAAAATCCTAGCCATCTGAAAACATTGGAAATGTTAGCACCACTTTTCGCAAGAATTTTGGTCCTCAGAAGGAAGAGTATTGCTCCCCTTGAGCATACTTCTCTAAATGGTAGATGGTTCATGACAGCTGAGACCAACTTCCTCATATTTTCCTTTCAAGACGCATGCTCAGAGAGACTCTTTTTCTGTAACAAATTCTTCTAAGTTCTCTCTAACCAATACTTGGGCGACCATATTTCCTTTTGTGTGCTGGTGCATTTGGCTTAACAGAAATCGCGGAGTCTTCGACAAAATTACTATCAATCGGGATAGCATTCGTAACCTTATCATCACTGCTGCACAGGAATGGGAATCTACAGCATGCCAAATGAGTGGTTCAAATCGAGCTCACTATTTGTTTTTCACGGGGTTGGAAGCCTCCGAAACCAAATCGGTTCATGTTAAATACAGACTAGTTCACGTGACCATAACACTGATGCAGCGGCTGGGGATAATGGGGATATTATCCATAACCACCATGGCAACTGGGTGGCAGGTTTCTGTCGGAAACTAGGGGCAGCAACAAGTCTGGGAGCAGAATTACATATCGGGACTGCAACATGGTCTTCAGCTAGCTGCGAATTTAGGAATTCATAATTTGGAAGTTGAATCAGACTCAAGAGTCGTGATTTATTTACGTTCTACTACATGTGCGGGTACTCATCATCTTAGCATCTTATTAAACGATTAGAGGTACCTTATTTAGGCTTTTGGATGTAACGGAAGTGAACCATAGCTTTCGTAAAGCAAACTACTGTGCGGACCGCCTCACCAAATGGACTATGGAGTACATTGCTTCTATTTTATGTCCCGTTGTATTTCTTTTCACTTAACGGCAGATGCCGAGACGGTGACCTACCCAAGAGTTATTTACTCTTTCTATTTTAGTTAATTAAATGCATCCCTTAAACCAAAAAAATAAAATAAAATTATCCACATCCTATTTTTTGATTCAATGATTGAGTAAAAGATATAATAAGCTAAAAATAAGAATCAGTACTAAAATAGCATCATTTTCAAAGAGATATATCCCAACTAAGTTGGTACATACCACTCGACAAATCACCTGATCCCAAATCTCCGAACAAAGTTGGTAAGGTACGAAACGAATCAAAGACCCATACACAGCAAGTAACAAAAAAGCAAGAACGAGAACACCTGTTGTTACACTGTTCTCCCGAGAAAACTAGAGCATCCAATGACCAATGACCCCATCGAGTTGCAACCATGTTGGCCGATATTTTTTTCTTCATAAACTCTCGTGAAGATCCCAAAACATATTTTTCAATTAATGTTCCCAAAGACTGATTTATTTCCAATTCTTTATAACAACTCCAAGAACTTGCAACTTCTTCGACAGCTTAATCCCGGCAAGGGCTGCAAATGAATTGGGCAATCTCGTGGAGGTTGAGTTTTCAGCTTGTTTAGTAAATGACTTAAGGGAGGCTTGGCTTGATTAAAGAGACTCATTTAGTAAATGATTAAGCTCAGCTCGTTAAGGATCGAGTTCAAGCTCAAGCTCAAGCTTTTGGCTTGTTTAGTAAGCTAGCCGACCACGAGCTTGAACTCAATAGAGCTTGGCTAGTTTACTAATCCGGCCTGTCCATCCAGAACTCTGCTTTCCCAACAATGTTTCACAAGTACTCCTTCAAAAGTTGGATGTAGCAACAATATGGTATATCCACCAACTCCATGGTATCAATGAACTCATTAAAGGTTCTCAAGTAACGCAAATACGTAGTAGGTGATATGATTCATAAAGAAAAAAAAGAGACGATTTCGCATTACTACACTCGCATCCGCGCTCGCCCTACACACTTTATGTGACCTACCGCTAAAAGAAAACAAGATAGTATACAATTATTCACGTGAGAGGTGTAAAGATTCCAGTAATAAGTTATCACGAAGAATACGGCGACATAGGAAGATAAGTTCTTATTTATTTTTTTTAAATTCTGTCGTTGCATCCTCCAGGGGATTTGTGTATTTCACTTGTGCTTATTCCGTCGGTTTGGCCTGTCCGGGTCTCCATGGAATTTGTGATGTTAAAAAAGACGAAGAAAAGTATCATTTATCTTTACCAGAACTATGAGGAATGAAAGTTTCACTTTAGGTGTTTGAGCCTTGTTTTGGAAACAGAGATGCCTTCACACAAAAAGGGATTAATAAGAGAAAGTAAGAGATAGAGAGAATAGTTTCACTTCAGTATTTGAGGTTTCTTTTCGACAGTGGAAAGAAACAAAAGTTACTTAAAAGCTGAAGATGCATAAGTTAGAGGATGATAATCAAAAGGGAAAATTTCACTTAGGCACCTGACCTTTCACACAAATCACATATAAACATCTGACCTTTCTTAAATTTCATATAAACACCTGAGCTTTCTAAAAACTCATCAATTCAACACCTGACCTTTCTTAAATTTCATATAAACACCTGAACTTTCTAAAAACTCATCAATTCAACACCTGACGTCACCCCTTCGTCTAAAGCCAAACGGAAAAAAAGTTAAGTGCTCCAATTTTTTATTTGTTTGAACCTGTGCAAAGATCTTATTTTTCTGATCATTTTATCCTAAAGAATCATAATTAATTTTTGACTCTAAAGTTTTCGTTGGTCAGCCTTAAGAAAGTCGTAGAATCAAATATCTCTTAGGGCTAATTAACGAGAGCCTTAAAATCAAAAATTAATTATGATTCTTTAGGATAAAATAATTAGAGAAATAAGATCTTTGCACTGGTTTAAACGGATTGAAAATTGAAGCACCTCATTTTTTAACCATATTTTTTAATATATAAACGGTCTATGCATAGTTGAAAAATTAATTACTCCAATTTTCAATCCGTTTAAATCGGTGCGAAGATTTTATTTTTCTGATAATTTATCCTAAAGAATCATAATTAATTTTTGACTCTAAGGTTCACGTTAGTTAGCCCTAAGAGATATTTGATTCTACGATTTTCTTAGGACTGACTAACGAGAGCTTTAGAGTCAATAATTAATTATGATTCTTTAGGATAAAATGATTAGAAAAATAATATCTTAACCCTGGTTCAAACAAATAAAAAATTAGAGTACTTAACTTTTTTTCCGTTTTGTTTTAGACGGAAGAGTGACGGCAGGTGTTGAATTGATGAGTTTTTAGAAAGCTCAGGTGTTTATATGAAATTTAAGAAAGGTCAGGTGTTGAATTGATGAGTTTTTAGAAAGCTCAGGTGTTTACATGAAATTTAAGAAAGGTCAGGTATTTATGCGTGATTTGTGTAAAAGATCAGGTGCCTACGTGAAATTTTCCCTAATCAAAATTTAATCTTCAACAATTGAGCCCTTTCTTTTTAACAGTAGGATAGGAATTTACGATGCTGTAATCCAAAGTTGAAAAAGACAATGTGGAAGAGAGACGGTTAAATGTGGGAGGTAATGTATTAGCAAGTTGCAATGATGGTAGGCTATATAGAAGCGTCAATGAATCGATGTTTCCTCGAAGTATTAGCAAAGTGTCATTTCGATTCTCAATACAAAATTGTGTTGTGAAGTTCTAAAAATGCCTTTACGTTTGACCGGAAATTTGGACGGAGTTAGCTATGAAGACCATTTGGAGAGATACTTCAAACTTCGGTGAATAAATAATCTCCCCCTTGCACAAGTGCCAAAATACCCACCGTCCCAAGGAATATTACTGTAGCTATTTCAATTAAGGGTTTGTGCCGATCAAAAAATTATTATTAAGGAATTGTTTGTTAGCTGGACTATTTGGTTGTATCGACTATTTTCTTGAATTTGGTTAATCATGAACTTTTTTAATCTGATGTTTGGTTGGCATGCACACACATTCAAACAAGAGCGATATTGCTTCAACTGATCCGCAGTCCGTCTGATAAGTAGAATATACCTAAGGAGCTCAGCACTACCAGGCCTACGGACCTGGGGAGTGCGAGCTACCTTCCATCCAAGCTTCCTGTAAAGGACCTACAAGGAACGGAGCAATGACCTTCCAGCTCCGTCCTTCGGCCAAAGCTTGAAAGAAAGTCCAAGGACCAGCTTCGGCCCCTAGCTCCCTTGTAAAGCTTAACTTCTACGGTATCATATGAAAGATATGCCTGTTTAGATAAAGATGCCACGACAGGAAGAATGAATCCTAAGGGATAAGGGAAGGATGGGATAAGCCCAAAGGGCCAGGGATATGCACAATCGTGGTTAAAGATAAGATTCCTAGCCCCGGCAGGGATCCCGTAGATTCCTAGCTAAGGCAGGACTCTACACTCCTCAAAGAGGAGATCCGGAACCTACAAGATATAGTCCTACAAGGACTCAAACTCCGATTGTAATGCCTATAAATACGACGGTAGAACACCAGTATACAGTACACAACTCTAACACAGAGAACTTCCATTCATTTACAACAAGGTTCCTACTGACTTAGGCATCGGAGGGTGGTTGGCACGCCACCATACCGGTGACACGAGTTATCACCTTTGTTTTGCAGGTTCAAGTCGGAGCTATCATCAAAGTTGCTTCATCAGCTGGCGCCGTCTGTGGGAAGAACTACTGCTGCAGCCAAGGTTGCCAAGGCAACCGCCGCCGCCGCCGAAAAGGCTGCAAAAGCAGCAGAGGCGGCTAAGGCCGCTACGGCGAACCTATCAGAGGGTAATTAGATCACCCCAGAAGCATTCGCCCATATGCAAGAATAGATAAAGACCTTAACCCTAGGGTTACAGACTGCGAGACAAGAAAATGCAAACTTATGAAAACAAATCTTCGAGTCGAGTATCCCGAGATTGCAAAATAGTTGCCATAATGACGACGAGGATATGGAAGAAGGCGAATCCAGTGAAAAGGAAAGCCAAAACCAAAGAAAGTATGGTAATCCACCCCTAGAGAAATTGCCTCACGAGCAAGGGATGATACTCAAGATGCAAAACCAGATTGAAGGATTGATGAAGCATGTCAAGGCACAAACCCCTGCCATGGTAGAGGAGTTGGTGCAAAACACGGATTCACCTTTCACACCTGAAGTTATGAGACGCCCTCTCCCAAGGAAGATTAAGATGCCCCAATTGGAAACGTTCAATGGTTCTACAGACCCGTTGGATCATCTTGAGACATATAAGTCCTTGATGCACTTACAAGCAGTGCCAGATGAGGTAATGTGCCGGGCATTCCCAGTTACCCTCAAGGGAAGTGCCTGAGCATGGTTCAACAAACTCCCACCATGAAGTATATGTAGCTTCAAAGAGCTTAGCACAAGCTTTGTAAGTTACTTCATTGCTGGTCAATGCTACGGCAAACTAGCAACGCATCTCCTGACAGTAAAACAAGGGAGATGGGAATCATTAAGAGAATACACCACAAGGTTTAATAAAGAGGTGGTCCAAATAGATGAAGCTGACGACAACGTGAGCATAACTGCTTATATTGCTGGGTTGTATTCAGGGCAATTCCTATATCTTGTGTCTCAAGAGCCGCTAAAAACCATGGCAGAGCTCATGCTCAGAGCTCAGAAGCACATGAATACAGAAGAGGCTGTCTATGCAAGGCGTGCTGTCACGTCCTCGATTTTAAACATAATTATAAATGATTTACATAATAAAAATACTCACAAATATCCGTACGGTACCCAAAAGATCACTGAGTTCTCATTCCCTTAGTTAAGCTTCCAATTTCACAAAGTTTCCAAAATATTACAATATAGGCTCGACGGCCCCAAATCAGCATAAGTATCAAATGTCGAAAGAGGATTAAGGGTTACAATATTCCAAATCAAAAGAATTACAATTTAAGTTACGAATACATCTTTCAAAATAAATTTACAAAGATGAATAAGTAACTCCTTCGGTTAGCTTTCAAAAATAATGACCACACTCCAAGCACGCCAAGCAATGCAAGCTATGGTTCCGGGTTAGCACCTGAAAATAATATAAGGCTTGAGCTACACTAGCCCAGTAGAAAAGTCTACGCAAACTCTATATGCAAATGAGTGAGACGAATGAACGAATGATAAAAGATCACAAGACAACGGAGGAAGCACCATTTTTATGAACAAGAGTCCCAAAATCTCCAATTTTTCTTTTCTTCAACCCATAAATCATACCCCTCAAATCATGTCTCAACATGTCGTGTCGTTTATGTGTCTGAGCCGAAACTCCTGCCGGGCTAATTTTGGGACCCCGATATCCCCTGCCAAGCATCCACCTTGAAGGTTAGGCCTTGAAAATTTATTTTGAGCATTAGCTCCTGCCAGGCTAATTATGGGACCCTGATATCCCCTGCCAGGCACCCACCCGTCGATGGGCCTTGAGTGTTCGCGGGTCGTTCACAAGTTCAAGTGTACCGTTCGTACAAGTGTCATGCAAGAAACTCTTTCTTTTCTTTTTCAGTCCATGATTTCACTAATTTCAATATCCCTGTGCGTACCACGTCGATTATGAAAGCAAGGGTGACTGCCAATTCCTATTTTATGTATATAAATAATCCATGGGCTAACTTAGGACTTGGAAAGAGTAGTACTTCATTGCACGAGGAAAAGAATCTGACATGTTGACTGGGGACCTACCGGTAGGAAAAAGGGAGGCTATCGGTAGAAACCAAAAACAGAGGGGACACAATTTTGGCTCGCAAGAATTCTACCGGTAGGAGGAAAAATGGTACCGGTAGGAGTCCGAGAAAAATTAGTAATTCTACCGGTAGGAAATAGTTTCTACCGGTACAAAATCAAAACAGTGAGTACACATTTTCACAACAACAAAGTTCTACCGGTAGAGGAAAATATCCTACTGGTAGGAATCCGGAATTTGGCGATTTTTCATCAGTTAACAGATTTTGATCCAGACCAAACAACAATCAATACCAGCTCAAACAAAGCATGGAAATACTCAAATAAGACATAAAAGAACCCAAACAACATATAAAGAGAGGTAGAATTCCCTACCTCAAGTATCCAAACCGAAATCAAGAAAATCATGCAAATCCTAGCTTCCGGAGTCCAAATTAATCAACAATACGCCGAACCAAGCTTTGTCCAACGCGATACAAGCTCGATTATACTAGTAGACGATGGAGTTAAGCTTGATTGTTGTGAGTTTTGAGTGATTGGGTGAGAGAGTGAGAGAGATCGAGAGAGAGCCGGGAGAAAGATGAAAAGGAAAAGTGAAAAGGAAAAAAAATATTTTCCCCAGGTAATACACGGCACACACATGCACAAATCGCACAAAAACCCATGATTTTCCACCTTCTCTCACATTGACCCCCAGCCCTAATTTTTATGCCATTTTCTCCTCTTTTCCTATTCTTTTATTTTCTTTTACTACAAATATTAAAATTAAATAGGAAATTTACGGGTCTCTACATCCTACCCTCCTTAAAGGAATTTCGTCCTCGAAATTTTCCAAGCCAAAACTAGCTAACACACATATCACCTATGCATGCAAAACCTCAATCACCAATATTATGCAACATGTTAAACATTAAAATACTTCAATCTCGAATACTCACATCGGTATTTATGCCTGAAACAAGTGCGGATACTTCTCTCTAATCTCATCTTCTCGTTCCCAAGTTTGATCCTCGCTACCCTGACTTCTCCATAAGACTCGTACTAACGGTATCGTTTTACCCCTCAACACTTGATCGCACGAATCTAGGATACGGACCGGTTCTTCCCCATAAGACGCATCGGCCTCTAACTCGAGTTCGGACCATTCTAACACATGCGACGGATCCGGTTCGTATTTCCTCAACATAGACACATGAAACACGTCATGAACACCCGATAGCCTCGGTGGTAAAGCCAAGCGATACGCAACCTCCCCAATCTTCTCAATGATGTCGAACGGCCCGATGTAACGCGGCGATAGCTTTCCCTTTTTCCCAAAACGAGACAAACCTCTACGCGGCGATACTTTGAGGAATACATGATCCCCCTCTTCAAATGACAACGGGCGACGACGACGATCAGCATAATTCTTTTGTCTGCTTTGCGCGGTCAGCAATCTTTGGCGAATCACTTTAACTTGTTCGGTCGTTCTCTCTTGAGCTTCTTTAAGTCGCTGACGAATTACTTTCAAGCTCTCGGAGGTCTCCTTAACCATATCCGGTCCTACAAGTGTAGCCTCTCCCAATTCGGTCCAACACACAGGCGATCGACACGGTCTCCCATACAAAGCCTCATACGGTGCCATTTCGATACTAGATTGATAGCTATTGTTGTACGCGAACTCAACTAATGGCAAGTGGTCCTCCCAACTACCCCAGAAATCCATCACACAAGCTCGAAGCATGTCTTCCAAAATCTGAATCGTTCTCTCGGATTGCCCATCGGTTTGAGGATGATACGCGGTACTAAATAGAAGATTAGTGCCCAAAGTAGCTTGTAAACTCTGCCAAAAACGCGCGGTAAACCTCGGATCTCGATCGGACACGATGGACACGGGAATCCCATGAAGTCGAATGATCTCTCGAATATACAAACGGCTAAGCGCATCCACGGAATCGGCGACCTGAATGGGAAAGAAATGAGCGGTTTTAGTCAAACGGTCCACAACTACCCAAATAGCATCATGCCCCCTCGGCGATCTCGGTAAACCCGTAACGAAATCCATGGTCACATGCTCCCACTTCCACTCGGCCACTGGTAATGGTTGCAACTCCCCCACGGGTCGTTGATGTTCGGCTTTCACTTGTTGGCACGTGAGACACTTGGACACGAAAATCACAACGTCCTTCTTCATTCCGGACCACCAAAATTGCCTACGCAAGTCATGATACATTTTCGTTCCTCCCGGGTGAACGGCTAGCGGAGAATGATGGAACTCTCGCAAGATTTCCTCCCGACACGAAACGGGTACGAACAACTTTCCTTGATAGCGTAAGCCTTGGTCGGCGTGAATCATCCACCCTTCTTGAGCGTTTCCACTAAGGAATCTAGTATGGAGTTCTTCTGCTTCCTCATCGTGTTGCTGAGCCTCAATCACTCTCGTCGACAAAGTCGATTGCACCGTCAAGTTACATAATGTGACCCCTTCCCGAACTTCCTCAAAGTGCATGGCATAGGAGCCTAAATCGTTCATTGCTTTCCACTCATGAATCGCTAGGCTTGCTAGATGTGTCGGTTTTTTACTCAATGCGTCAGCCACAACGTTCGCTTTCCCCGGGTGGTATTGTAATTCGAAGTCATAATCCTCCAAATGCTCCATCCAACGGCGTTGACGAAGGTTAAGTTCCTTTTGAGAGAATAAGTATTTCAAGCTCTTATGATCGGAAAAGACTTCAAATCTCTCACCGTACAAGTAATGGCGCCAACTTTTCAAAGCAAATACCACGGCTGCAAGTTCTAAATCGTGTGTCGGGTAATTCCGCTCATGTGTTTTCAACTGTCGTGACCCATACGCTACCACTCGTCCCGCCTGCATTAACACGCATCCCAACCCTTCCTTAGACGCATCATAATACACGGAGTAGCCAACTCCACGTTCGGGCACAATCAAAACAGGTGCGGTAGTCAATCGCTTCTTTAACTCCTCGAAAGCTGCCTCACACGAGTCACTCCAAACGAAACGAGTCCCCTTACGTGTCAATCTAGTCATTGGTGCCGCTAAACGAGAAAAGTCTAAAACGAAACAGCGGTAGTACCCAGCCAAACCCAAGAAGCTTCGAATCTCGAATACGTTCTTTGGTTGCTGCCAATTCATAATCGACTCTATCTTTCCTGGATCAACAGACACTCCACCTTTCGAAACCACGTGACCCAAAAATTTAACTTCGGATAACCAAAACTCACACTTACTAAGTTTAACGTATAGCTGGTGCTCTCTCAAAAGTTCAAGAACGATGGTGAGATGGGCTTGGTGTTCCTCCTCCGTAGGCGAATAGATCAAAATATCATCCACAAAGACGACGACAAAGCGATTAAGATAAGCACGGAAAATACGGTTCATCAAGTCCATGAATGTAGCTGGAGCGTTCGTCAGTCCGAAAGGCATAACAACGAACTCATAATGGCCATAACGAGTGCGGAAAGCGGTTTTAGGGATGTCCTCTCTACGAACCCTCAACTGATGATAACCGGACCTCAAGTCGATTTTAGAAAAACAAGTGGCACCCCGAAGTTGGTCGAACAGATCATCGATTCTAGGCATAGGATACTTGTTCTTAACGGTTACTCGGTTTAGCTTACGATAGTCGATGCATAGACGGAGTGAACCATCCTTCTTTTAGGCAAACAAAGCCGGTGCTCCCCACGGAGACGTACTTGGACGAATGAATCCTAGGTTCTCCAGTTCTTGTAACTGAGTCTTTAGCTCTCTCAATTCGGCGGGTGCGAAACGATATGGAGGAATCGAAATAGGAGCGGTACCGGGAAGTAGATCAATGGTAAACTCAATCTCTCGCTCGGGAGGTAAACCAGGTAACTCTTTCGGGAATACATCCGGGAAGCCGCAAACCACTAAGGGTAACTCCCCACGCATGAAGGCATCCTCATCTAACGTCAAGCTCGCCAACAATGAATAAACCGACCCTAGCTCACGAGGCCCACATAAGTAAGGTTCCAACGGTTCCCGACGTTCCCCAAAGAATTCGAAACAAGGACCATCAAGGGGACAGATACGAACTCGACGCTTGAAACAATCGATGGTGGCATGAAACGTGGATAGCCAATCCATCCCCAAGATAAGATCAAACCCTGACATTCCCAAAACGATGAAGTCGAACAAGAAACAACGATCACGAATAACCAACTCACAATCTCGACAAATACGGTCAAGAGGTGTTCTACCCCCTAGAGGTGTCTCCACAAGCAAAGGGGGACTAATAGTTTCCGATTCCAATTCCAAAGTACACACAAATGATGCAGCAATGAAAGAATGCGATGCTCCAGAATCAAAGAGTACTTTAGCAAATGAGTTGAACAAAAGAAAAGTACCCCTCACAACAGAAGTTTCCGGAGCCTGAGAAGTGGTAGATGGGATAGCAGAAGTGATGTTGAAAACTCGTCCCTGGGTACCTTGACCTTGCATAAAACCCCCTCCCTGACCAGAACCCTGAGCAGGTGCGGAAGAACTCGCTCCCTTATCAATCCCGGAACTCTGAACCGATGTCGTCTGCCGAAAGTAAGGCTGCTGCTGCCTCTGAGTACCCCTAAACGGCTGGCCTACATTACGCCCCGTTCCCGGCTGCTGCACAGAACCTGACTCACTGCGCGCTCCCGACCCCTGAGGACAACTCCTTGCGAAATGATCCATTTTACCACAAATATAACAAGTTTCCCCGAGGCGTGGACACTGAGCACGAACGTGTCTAGGTTGATTACACTTATAGCACACGGTCGAAGGTCTAGACAAAGCACCCCGAGCCCCAAAGAAGAAGAAGGCGGCCTAAGGTTCGACGAACTACCCTGCGGTGTCTGAGATGGTTCCCTTGCCTTTTTCCTCCCTTGGCTTCCAAAGCTCCCCGATGAAGAACTCGTGTTCACGATTTGTTGTCGTGGTTCCCAAACTCCCCTATTCCTTTGTGCCTCTTTCGGTATCTCAATGCTCCTCGCACACTCAACTACCTCGGCGTATTTAGTCTTGCATTGCACCATTACCATTCTCCGCACGGTATTATGTAGCCCTTTCTCGAAACGCCTACATTTCTTCTCTTCTGTCGCCACCAACTCTGGCGCAAAACGAGATAAAGATTGGAACTTCTGTGCGTACTCTGACACGGTCATGCTTCCTTGCTCTAACTTTTCGAATTGGTCCCTCAATTGCTCACGGCTAGTTTCTGGAAAATACTGCTCCTCAAATAACGCCTCAAATTCAGCCCATGTCAAATTCTCAACGTCTGGCTCATCTATTTGAGCTGCGGTCCTTGCCGCTCTCCTCGCGTCTTTCCTGCTTTCAAGAACGGATTCCCACCATTCACCGGCCTCCCCAACTAGTTGCACCGCCACGATACCTACCCTAATGTTATCTTCTGTGATATTGAGAGCTCTAAAAAGTTTACGGATTTGGGCTAGCCAATGGTCCGCTACCAAAGGGTCGCTACTAGTCCCATTGAACACTGGAGGGTTTCTACGGCTAAACTCCCGCATCGCCACCATAGCTCGATCCTCAACATTCTCTCTAGGAGCTTGGTTTAGAAGATTTGCAGCTGTAAGTGCTGCGACGAGATCCCTAGCAAATTGATTCTGAGCTTAAAGTACTCCTGCACCTCGACCGACCCTAGCCCCTGGGTTCCCACCTGGGTTCTCCCCATGCTGACTAACCTCGTCCTCAAGAGGTACCCCATGGCCACGACCACGGCCTCGACCACCCCGGGTTCGAGCCCCAACTCGTCTGACACGCGTCTTCGGAGGCATCTTACTACACGATATAAGAAAAGAAACCATTAACCACAACATTATTACTATGCGGTTGAAGCCCTCAACTTCCTAACACGGGTTAATAATTGTACGCCACTCTACGATAATGAAAATGCAATGCCAAGTAATCACATAAATGTTAGTCACACAAGCATGCACAAGTTATGTTAGAAGGTGCGACATTTTGAACCCATGAGACAAAACGTCTCCCCATGGTCTCTAGGTGTTCTAAACCTATGCTCTGATACCAAGTTGTCACGTCCTCGATTTTAAACATAATTATAAATGATTTACATAATAAAAATACTCACAAATATCCGTACGGTACCCAAAAGATCACTGAGTTCTCATTCCCTTAGTTAAGCTTCCAATTTCACAAAGTTTCCAAAATATTACAATATAGGCTCGACGGCCCCAAATCAGCATAAGTATCAAATGTCGAAAGAGGATTAAGGGTTACAATATTTCAAATCAAAAGAATTACAATTTAAGTTATGAATACATCTTTCAAAATAAATTTACAAAGATGAATAAGTAACTCCTTCGATTAGCTTTCAAAAATAATGACCACACTCCAAGCACGCCAAGCAATGCAAGCTATGGTTCCGGGTTAGCACCTGAAAATAATATAAGGCTTGAGCTACACTAGCCCAGTAGAAAAGTCTACGCAAACTCTATATGCAAATGAGTGAGACGAATGAACGAATGATAAAAGATCACAAGACAACGGAGGAAGCACCATTTTTATGAACAAGAGTCCCAAAATCTCCAATTTTTCTTTTCTTCAACCCATAAATCATACCCCTCAAATCATGTCTCAACATGTCGTGTCGTTTATGTGTCTGAGCCGAAACTCCTGCCGGGCTAATTTTGGGACCCCGATATCCCCTGCCAAGCACCCACCTTGAAGGTTAGGCCTTGAAAATTTATTTTGAGCATTAGCTCCTGCCAGGCTAATTATGGGACCCTGATATCCCCTGCCAGGCACCCACCCGTCGATGGGCCTTGAGTGTTCGCGGGTCGTTCACAAGTTCAAGTGTACCGTTCGTACAAGTGTCATGCAAGAAACTCTTTCTTTTCTTTTTCAGTCCATGATTTTACTAATTTCAATATCCCTGTGCGTACTACGTTGATTATGAAAGCAAGGGTGACTGCCAATTCCTATTTTATGTATATAAATAATCCATGGGCTAACTTAGGACTTGGAAAGAGTAGTACTTCATTGCACGAGGAAAAGAATCTGACATGTTGACTGGGGACCTACCAGTAGGAAAAAGGGAGGCTACCGGTAGAAACCAAAAACAGAGGGGACACAATTTTGGCTCGCAAGAATTCTACCGGTAGGAGGAAAAATGGTACCGGTAGGAGTCCGAGAAAAATTAATAATTCTACCGGTAGGAAATAGTTTCTACCGGTACAAAATCAAAACAGTGAGTACACATTTTCACAACAACAAAGTTCTACCGGTAGAGGAAAATATCCTACCGGTAGGAATCCGGAATTTGGCGATTTTTCATCAGTTAACAGATTTTGATCCAGACCAAACAACAATCAATACCAGCTCAAACAAAGCATGGAAATACTCAAATAAGACATAAGAGAACCCAAATAACATATAAAGAGAGGTAGAATTCCCTACCTCAAGTATCCAAACCGAAATCTAGAAAATCATGCAAATCCTAGCTTCCGGAGTCCAAATCAATCAACAATACGCCGAACCAAGCTTTGTCCAACGCGATACAAGCTCGATTATACTAGTAGACGATGGAGTTAAGCTTGATTGTTGTGAGTTTTGAGTGATTGGGTGAGAGAGTGAGAGAGATCGAGAGAGAGCCGGGAGAAAGATGAAAAGGAAAAGTGAAAAGGAAAAGTGAAAAGGAAAAAAAACATTTTCCCCAGGTAATACACGGCACACACATGCACAAATCGCACAAAAACCCATGATTTTCCACCTTCTCTCACATTGACCCCCAACCCTAATTTTTATGCCATTTTCTCCTCTTTTCATATTCTTTTATTTTCTTTTACTACAAATATTAAAATTAAATAGGAATTTACGGGTCTCTACACGTGCACGTGATGGTTTCGATCCCCAAGCAGGACCATCACAGATTGGTGAATTCTCCCTAATAGACAAAAGAAGGCGAGAAGCTGTCCGCAAGACAGGGCGATAACCCAGGAATAAAAAGGTGGACTCAAGATTATCCCCAAAGAGAGGATCAACTGGAGGACCTCCCCAAGGAAAATACAAACAGTTTACCCCGCTCATAGCCACGGTAGAGCAAATCCTCAGCAATCTACAAGACGATCCAGACCTCAAGTGGCTAGGAAAGCTGAGATTCGATCCTAGCAGGAGAGCTAAGGATAAATACTGTAGGTTTCACAGAGACCACGGACATAATACAGATGATTGCATTGACTTGAAATAGCAGATCAATGATCTAATTCAAAGAGGGAGACTTCAGCATTTCGTAACAAAGAAACACCAGAAGCAACCCAGAAAGGAAGACACAAGCAAAGAGCGAAGGGACGGTGCTGCACCCCGGTCCAGCCCCATTGGAGAGATCAAGGTCATCCATGGAGGATTTACCAGAGGTGGAGAGCCCAGCCATGCAAGAAAGGCCCACCTAAGAAAATTGCGAACAGAGGAATATTTGGAGGTCAACATAATTGACCATCCAAGCAAGATCCAGAAAAAAGAGGAGATACCCATTATTTTCTCAGAAGACGATCTCAAAGGGATCCAGATTCCCCATGATGACCCCCTGGTCATAACCATTGTCATAGCAAACTACCTCACACGAAGAGTATTGATTGACAGTGAAAGTTCAGCCGATATACTCTACCTTCATGCATATGACCAGTTAAAGGTCGGATGAGAAAGGCTAAGGCCTATGGCATCACCACTAGTTGGATTTGCAGGTACGCCTGTTTACCCAGCTGGTCAGATAGCACTACCAATTACTATGGGAGAGGAGAAAAGTCAGATTACGCGTATGATTGATTTCATAGTAGTCGACTGTCCCTCAGCATATAATGCAATCTTAGGAAGGACGACTTTGAACAAGATTGGGGCAATAATCTCCACTTACCATTTGATGATAATGTTCCCAACATCAGAAGGAGTTGCCTGTATCAGAGGAGATCAGAAAGCAGCACGAGAATGCTATGTTACTTCACTCAGAGGAGTTAACATTACCATGAATATAGAGAGTCTCGACACTCGAGATGAAGAGAAACTCCAACATGAAGAACCCGTGGAAAAGCTTATAGAAGAACCCCTAGAGCCATGGCAATCAGGAAAGACAGTAAGGATTGGAATGCCCTTCAGTCTTAAGAATGCAGGGGTGACATACCAGAGGTTGGTCAATAGGATGTTTAAGCAGCAAATCGGACGTAATGTAGAAGTATATGTAAATGACATGCTGGTTAAAAGTGCTAAGGCACGTAACCATCTTGATGATCTAGAAGAAACCTTCCAGGTTCTCAGAAAATACCGAATGAATCTCAACTCAACAAAATGTGCTTTTGGAATCTCGTCAGGGAAGTTCTTAGGATTCATGGTATCTCAAAGAGGGATCGAAGCGAATCCAGAAAAGATTCAGGCTATACTCGCCATGTGTTCAGCGCAAAACATAAAGGAGGTCCAAAAGCTCACAGGACGAGTTGCAGCTTTGAGCAGGTTTATTTCACGAGCAACTGACAAATGTCAAACATTCTTCAAGGTTTTGAAAAAGGCCTTTGAATGGACAACTACGGAGGAAATGGCTTTCACCCAACTAAAGGAGTATTTGGCATCACCACCACTACTGGGTAGGACTCAGGATGGAGAGAATCTATTCTTGTACTTAGCTGTCTCCCCTCAAGCCGTCAGCACGGTTTTGGTTCGGGAAGAGCAGGGAACTCAACTCCTAGTATACTATACCAGCAGGGCACCACGAGGAGCTGAATTAAGATACCCCAGAGCTGAAAAAATGGCCTTTGCAATAGTAATAGCAGCCAGAAGGCTATGGCCATACTTTTAAGCTCATCCAATCAAAGTGTTAATAGATCAACTGCTTCGAAGAATTCTCCACTCACCAGAGACATCAGGCCGACTAATTCAATGGTCAATAGAGCTTGGTGAATTTGACATAGAATATAAATCTCGAATTGCCATCAAGGCACAAGTATTGGCAGATTTCCTTACAGAATACACATATCCAGAGCCGGAGGAGCTCCCTAGAGAAGAACCCAAACCTTGGGTCCTTCAGGTTGATGGATCAACAACTAAAGATGCAAGTGGAGCAGGCTTAATTCTAACATCCCCGAGAGGACAACGCCTTAGCTACGCACTTAGGTTTGAGTTCAAAACAACCAACAATGAAGCCGAATACGAAGCCCTCGTGGTTGGATTGGAGCTGGCAAGTGCCGTTGGAGCTAGCCATGTGCTGGCCAAAAGCGATTCACAGCTGGTTGTGGGACAAGTCCTCGAGGAATACACTGTCAAGGAGGAGATCATGCAAAAGTATGTGGATAAAGTAAAGGCTCAAGTTGCGAAATTGCAAAGTTTCAATATTGTCAGAATCCCAAGGGAGGAAAACAATGAAGCAGATTATTTGGCAAAGCTGGCCACGGATAAGGAGGACGCTATTCCACGGAATACACCTGTAAAATACTTAGAGTTTCCAAGTATCGTCTCCCCAGATATACAAGTTTAGGCTATCAATTACAGTGACTCATGGACTGGACCCATAGTTGACTACATAACTAATGGGACACTACCAAAAGATAAGGTCAAAGCCAGACAACTCAAGATCAGAGCTGCAAAGTACTTGATGATGGGAGATGTGCTATATAGAAGGAGTTTTTCATTACCTTACCTGAGGTGTCTCACCACTACGGAGTCTTTGCAAGCTATGGAAGAGGTCCACTAAGGAATATGTGGGGATCACCAAGGTGGCCGCATGTTAGCTTACAAACTCCTTAGGTTAGGGTACTACTGGCCCAGCATGCAAAAGGATTGCAACTCTATGGTGCAAAAATGTGAAAGATGTCAACGCTTTGCAAATATCATTCATGGATCACCTACGGTTTTAACCCCAATGAATGGACCTTGGCCATTTGCCCAATGGGGGTTAGACCTGATTGGCCCACTTCCAATGGCTACGGGCCAAGTCCAGTATGCTATAATAGCTGTGGATTACTTCACAAAGTGGGTTGAAGCTAAGGCACTGGCCGCAATCACAGCGGAGGTTACCACTGACTTCTTGTGGAAGTTAATTATTAACCGCTTTGGATTGCCACGAGTAATCGTTACGGATCGGGGAAAACAATTTGACAATGCTCAGTTTAAAGCATATTGTATATCTAAGGGAATACTTGTGCATTATGCCTCTAAAGCTCATCCAAAAGCTAATGGGCAGGTCAAAATTACAAATCGAACCGTCAAAATTACAAATCGAACCATCAAAAAGGGGATTAAGAAGCGGCTGCGAGAGACCAAAGGAACTTGGCCGGACGAACTTTATAATGTGCTATGGGCATATCGAACAACACCCCGAACTGCAACTGGAGAAACACCATATTCTCTTACATTCGGGGCAGAAGTAGTAGTCCCCATTGAAGTGGAACTCATCAACTACAGGACTGCAAGCATCGACCACCAAGAAAACCAGGAGGATCTTAGGGCTGAGCTAGATCTCTTGGAAGAAACAAGGGAAACAGCAATGGCCAAAATAGCCATTTACCAGCAGAGGATGGTCAAATACCATGAAGCACAAGTTAGACCAAGAAGGTTTCGTACTGGTGATCTAGTTCTACGGAAAGTAGATTGTAGGGAGGTATTCCTGAACAAGTACAAAACGAGCCCGAGCACGGTCAAAGAAAAGGTCAACGCATTATGGACCAGTGATATGAGAAGTCAATGGTCCAGAGAGATTGTACGATTCTCGGTGCAATAACACGAGACGTTATTGGACCGAATACAAGGAAAAATTACAAGAGATGCCACTGTTCAAGAAACTTGTTCGGCTATGAGAGAGCCGAACAGGAGAAGAACTCCTGAAGAAAGGAATGGTCCAGATTAATAGAAGGACCAGTTACATGTGAGGTAACTGGTCTAGGCCCTCTGTTCGGCCATGAAACGGCCGAACAAAGAAGAAGTCCTATCAGATGTTGAGATAGAGAGAACATTCTGGAAGAGTCCAGAAATAGTAGTATTCCGTTAAGGAATGAGATCCCGAGAAATGTAGGATCTATAAAAGATACCCAACAGGAATGGGATGTTCGGCTCATTATGGAAAAGAGTCCAAAAAAGGACTAAGGTAATGAATTGATAAGGGAACGAGAATCCAAGATATCCTGGGTTTCCTATACGAGGTAGGAAACCTAGGGCAATACGGATACTTGGACAGCAAGCATCCATGAATCTATAAATATGAGGTAAACTCAGAGGAAAAAGGTACGCAATACACTGCATTCTTATTGCTTTCCTACTGATAATTAGGGTTTGATCGCTAGTACGAAATACTAACAAAGGCATCGGAGGGCCTTTGCCACGAGAGGCAAAGGTGCACTCACTCCTTGTCTGTTTTGCAGGACAAGAGTTACGTTAACAAATTAGGGTTACGTTCAAGAGGCACGTGAAGCCGCTGCATTCCAGTGCTGTTCAGAGCACAACTTGAATTTGTCCACCTACAATTGGCGCCGTCTGTGGGAAACGAAAGAGTTCCCTTTGAAATACGACCATGGTGGAAGTAGATCCAGCAACGCCACACGACCCAAAAGATGTGTTAATTAGAGGAGGAGATAAGTCTCCACCCGGGGCTCCGAGAAAGCCCGAAGGAGGACACAAGAGGACCACGAGTAAGGGCTACCCCCCTACTATCCACGGCAACTCCAGAAATAGAGATGGAGAGACAACATCAAAGTCCACGAGAAGGACTAAATCCCATCGAGGGGATGAATTGATTGCACACTCCAGAAGTGTATACCGTAGCGAAGACGTTTTTGATAAGAAGAGACAAGAAATTGAGGAGTATGCTCGTTTGATCAAAAAACGAGAACATGAAATCAGAGAACTAGAGAGAATCAGAAAACATCCGGAGGACTCTGGACTATCTCGAAGAAATTCTAGAGGTAGTGAAAACGCTTTGGTACAGTACCAAAAGGCTCCTTCACGAAGAAGGAGGAGCAGAAGCAGAAGTCTGACCCCGAGGCGACATAAAACTTCTCCACGAAAAGGGAGGAGCAAGATCCGAACACCCGAGCGAAGGAGGGTATCTCCAAGAAAGAGGAGAAGCAGAGGTCGAAGCTCTACCCCCGAGGAGGAAGGGAGTAGAAAACATCATAGGGACAGGTACGAGAGACCTGATTCCGATTGGGAACAAATTAGATCCAAGAAAGGACCAGACGATGAAGCCATGACTGCACGGGAAGCAGCACGGAAAGCACTTCAGAATATAGCATCCTCCCCTTTTGCAAAAAAGTTACAGGAGGCTAGATTGCCGACCAGGGTAAAGCACGGAACATTCATCCTCTACGAGACAGATGCTGATCCCGTGGCCCATATACAGCATTACCAGCAAGCAATGTTTATGCATGAAGGGGATGATGCAATCATGTGCAAGATGTTTCCGTCGAGTTTAGGGAAGGTTGCTTTGTCGTGGTTCCACAAATTGGGCTCACGATCTATCCGAACATGGGTACAGTTGGCTGAGGAATTCACTGCACGGTTCTTGACGAGCAGGAAAGCTCCCAAAACCTTTGAGAGTCTTACTTTTATGAAGCAAGGAGAGGACTAGCCAATCAGGACTTATGCAAAAAAGTACTGGGAAACCTTCAACGAGATTGAAGGATGTAGTGAAAAATACGCAATAGCCACATTTAAAACAGGCTTACCTGTTCAGGGGGAACTGCGTAAGTCTCTAAACATGAGTCCCGTGCAGACATTGGCAAAATTGATGGAGAGAATTGAGCAGCACGCCAGGAACGAGGATGACATCCTACGAGAGGATGGAAAGTTGGCCGCCGAGCAAGTAAGGGGGCCTATAAAGAAAGCTGACAAGCCAGAGCCCAAAACTTATCGTGAAAGAAAAGATTATGGGCAGGCGAAGAAGGAGCAGTACAAGGATAAGCAAGCCTCGGATCCCAAGTCATTCTTTTCAATAAACACGGTTTGGAAATAGCCCATTTACAGGATTCTTTATCGAATAAAGAATCAACCATATTTCAAATGGCCCCCAACTCTTGGTGGGAATAAAGATGCAAAACGTGCTACGAATCAGCACTGCAGTTACCATAAGGATTGGGGTCACATGACTGAGGACTGTGAGATGTTTAAACGGCATCTTGATGATTTAGTCTCACGAGGTTATTTCAAAGAATTTATTCAAGAAGATTCCAAGGATAAAGACAAGGCAATGGAGTTAGATTACGAACAGAATCCAAAAGGGGTAATCCATATGATACACGGATTAGCCGAACCTTATACGAGAAACGAGGTGAGATTGCTTCAGAGACAAGTGAAACATGACCAACATGTAATGCAGTTGGGGAAGAAAAGAGGGCGCAATGAAGAGGCAAGCAACGAGGGCATAGTTTTTACGGACGAAGATCTGGGAGGAGTCCAGGTACCTCACAATGATGCTTTGGTCATAACCCTACGAGTAGGGGAATATGATATGGAAAGAATCCTAGTGGATTCAGGGAGTTGCATCGAAGTGCTATACTATGATGCATTCAAGAAACTGGGGCTCACACAAGAAGATTTGGTACAATCAGTAACTCCATTGGTCGGATTTGGAGCAGGAGCAGTTTGGCCGTTAGGCAAGGTAACTCTGCCTGTTCGGGCTGGGACAGTGGTGCTACGAACCGACTTCTTAGTGGTGGATGTACCGTCTTCCTATAACGTGATTATAGGGAGAACATGTTTGCATAAGATGAGGGCAGTCTCTTCAACTTTCCATCAGATGGTAAAGTTCCCAGGGTCTAATGGGATTGAGCACATCAAAGGTAACCAAAAGATAGCTCAACAATGTTTGGTATCCATCATAAAAAGAGTCCATAATGCCCACCATGTTAATACTGTGGAAATTCCGGATCTACCGACCATTGAGGGTATTGGAAAAGACCCAACCGAAAGGGTAGTTGAGGATTTGAAGAAAACACTGATCAACGAAACTGATCCAGATAGGTATTTTCTAACTGGGGAATCACTGCCAGAAGAGGAAGAGAGTGAACTGATAAGTTTCTTGAAAACTTATGTTGATGTATTTGCTTGGACACCAGAGGAGATGCCTGGGGTAAGTGCAGATGTTATTTGCCATCACTTGAATATAGATCCACAACATAAACCGGTCATTCAAAAGAAACGAAGGGCAGCCGTACAGCACGTTGACGCTGTAATCGAAGAAGTGGATCATTTGTTGGAAGCCAAGGCAATAAGGGAAGTTTATTATCCAGAATGGCTATCAAATACTGTAGTCGTCAAGAAAAAGAACGGAAAATGGCGTGTGTGTGTTGACTTCACAGATTTAAACAAGGCGTGCCCAAAGGATAGTTTTCCTCTTCCAAGGATTGACCAGTTGGTTGATGCAACAGCGGGATATGGGCGGATGAGTTTTCTCGATGCATATCGAGGATACCATCAAATTGCAATGTTTGGGCCAGATCAGGAGAAGACGTCTTTTATTACACCACGAGGGTTGTATTGTTATAATGTCATGCCTTTTGGGTTGAAAAATGCAGGGGCAACGTATCAGAGACTGGCAACCATTATGTTCAGAAAATTGCTCGGCAAAACTATGGAGGTTTACATAGATGACATGGTGGTAAAAAGTAAAGCTGGGCAAGGCCACATTGCAGATTTGAGAGAAGCTTTTGAGATTTTGAGGAAATACAAGTTAAAACTCAACGCCTCAAAGTGTGCGTTTGGAGTCGGTTCTGGAAAGTTTTTGGGCCATCTTGTAACTCTAAGGGGAATAGAGGCGAATCCCGACCAAATAAAGGCCTTACAAAATCTGGAAAGTCCTCGGACAACGAAAGAAGTCCAACGATTGACCGGGATGGCAGCAGCTCTTAATCGATTTATTAGCCGATCAAGTGACAAGTGCAAACCTTTCTTTCAGCTGTTAAAGAAAAGGGAATGGTTCGAATGGGGAGCAGAATGTGAACAAGCCTTCCAGAATCTAAACGGATATTTGGCCTCTCCTCCCCTTCTTTCGACTCCAGAAACAGGTGAGTCTCTAATTTTATACTTAGCTGTTTCTGAGCATGCTGTGAGTGCAGTACTTTTAAGAGATAAGGGATCCGAGCAAATCCCAGTTTATTATGTGAGCAAAACTTTGTTAGATGCCGAAACAAGGTATTTGCCCCTCGAAAAATTGGTCCTAGCATTAAGGACAGCAACAAGAAAATTGCCACATTATTTCCAGAGCCATAAAGTTGTGGTTTACACTGAATTCCCATTAAAATCACTGCTCTGAAAGGCAGACTTCTCGGAAAGGATCTCGACTTGGTCCGTTGAGTTGAGACAATATGACATCGACTATCAGCCGCGCACAGCAATCAAAGGCCAGGTATTGGCAGATTTTGTGGCAGAATTCTCACCTGCGGTTGCACCTTTGCCTCCTACGAAAAAGGAGTGTGAAGCAAAGTCTCCTGTAACGAAGAAACAGGCATTAGCCGAACAAGATCCCTTGGAATGGAAGCTGTTCGTTGATGGGTCAGCTTGCAATACCGGATCAGGCATAGGGGTAGTTCTTTTTCCCCCTGAAGGATCAATGTTGGAGCTATCAGTTCGGCTTGGGTTCAATGCATCCAATAACGTGGCGGAGTACGAGGCACTTTTAGCTGGTTTGAGAAGTGCAAAAACCCTAAGAGCCGAACGTGTTAGGGTATATTGTGATTCACAGCTTGTAGTTCATCAGCTGTCCGGGCAATATGAAACACGGAGCGAGAAGATGGCAGCATATGTACAGGTGACCAGAGATCTGCTTGATACCTTCGAAAAGGTGTATATTGAGCAGATAAGTTCTGGAAAGAATGCTCATACAGATTCATTGGCATGGTTAGCCGCAGCTGTACCATCTAAGTTTAAAAGAAAAATAGCCGTGGAGTATCTGACTGAGCCGAGCATTGGGAGAAGTATGGAGATGGTCTTGGACGTGAACCAAGGACCAAGTTGGATGGACCCAATAGTGGAGTTTTTACGAGATGAAACGCTCCCTTTGGACAAAAAGGAGGCTCATAAAATTAGGACCAAATCTGCTCGGTTCTGGTTATCCCCAGAAGGAAAACTATATAGGAAATCTTTTACAGGACCATATTTGCTTTGTGTGCATCCTGAGATGGTGCAAAAGTTTCTCCACGAAATTCACGAGGGAACTTGTGGAAGCCATGCTGGTGGTCGGTCCATAGCCCACCGAGCAATCACCCAAGGGTATTGGTGGCCGTACATGCAAGAAGATGCTAAGGTGTACGTAAAAATTTGTGAGAAGTGTCAGAAATTTTCACCTATGATTCGAACACCAGCCGAGGACCTGGTGCCGCTAACAGGTCCCTGGCCGTTTGCTCAATGGGGAATGGACATAGTAGGTCCACTGCACAAAGCAACTGGGAATCGAAAATTTCTACTAGTTGTAACAGATTACTTCACTAAGTGGATCGAGGCAGAGCCATTGGCCAAGATCACTGAACCTATGATAGAAAGATTCGTGTGGAAGAGCATCATAACTCGCTTTGGGGTACCTTATTCGTTGATTACAGACAATGGGTCACAGTTTCAGAAGAAGTTCAAAACTTTCTGTGCCCAGTATGGGATAAAAAATTATTACTCAACTCCAGCCTACCCTCAAAGCAACAGACAAGCAGAGGCTTCAAACAAAACAATTCTTGATGGGATTAAGAAACGTTTGGATAAGGCAAAAGGGAAATGACCCGATGAATTGCCATTGGTTCTATGGGCATACCGAACGACGCCTAGGAGGTCTACGGGAGAGACCCCCTATTCATTAGCATATGGAACAGAGGCTGTTATTCCATTGGAAATAGGTCTGCCGACCAACAGGACCACTTTGGTTGAAAGTGGAGGAAATGACAGAGCTTTGGAGATTGAGTTAGACTTTGCCGAGGAACGACGAGAGCGGGCCCTGGTGCACTTGGCCTCATACCAAGAGCAGCTTATCAAAAGTTATAACAAGAATGTACACCCACGAGAGTTTGGTGTTGGAGACCTTGTGCTACGAAAAGTGCTCGGCAATACTAAAGTGGCTAATGAGGGAAAGCTAGGGGGAATTGGGAAGGCCCATATCGAGTTACGGAAATCGCGGGTATTGAGGCTTATCGATTGGCAGACTTGGACGGGAACCCGGTGCCAAGACCTTGGAATGTCCACAACTTGAGAAAATTTTTTATATGACTATATGCACATCGTGATTGTGTGAAGAGTTACGAATAAAACTCTCTTGTGTTCTCGTTTTGTTATTTTAGCTGCAAGGGGTACGAATAACGCCCTCTTAAGTTCTATAGATTATGAATGAAGTTACTTTTTAGTATAACTGTTATTGTGTTCCTGGTATTTGTTTTAAATACGAATTTCGAGTTTTGTTTCCCTTTATTCGTATTGGGGAGCAGGGTATAGTATACATTTAAAGTACGTGAAACTTAAAACACAACGTATGAAACATTTGTGTGATTTTTAGAGCTTTTAGAGCTTTTTGCAGTACGAGATACTTGTGAGCACGCAAGTACGAAACACTTGTGTGGTGATTTAAAATACGAGAAACTTAACAAAAATAAGTATGAAAACACTTATATGACACTTATATGGAATTTAAGTACGAGAAACTTAAATTCCTTGCAAATGCATACGAATACATGCAGAAGCATACGAGAATATGCACAAACTGTCCACAGCATACGAGAATATGCACAAACTTAGAAGCATACGAATATATGCATAAGTACGTGAAACTTCAAACGATTAAGTACGGGAAACTTACAAATCAAAGACAAGTACGAAATACTAAACGAGTTTTTAACACAGTATTCTAACATCACAAACCCACAAATTCAACAGGTGGCAAAACAGAATGTCAAAAAAGGATTGAACTCATTCATCCTCAGTAAGATCTTGGACGGTTGAAGGAACAGTTGGAGGAGCTTCAGGTGCAGTAAGGACGTTTGTAGGATTCTCATCTCCAAGTTGACCACCACTGGCTTCCTTTTGGCCAGGGTTGGTCGTGTCACTCTGTGGCTCGACTTCAGTAATTGGAGGCTCAGACGTCAGTACATCTTGTTCTTCATCTCCCTCCTCAGTGATATCCTCCTCTTGACCAGCAGCTGCACTTGGTAACTCAATGTTGCTCCATAGGGGAGAGGACTCAGGAATCTCAGCTTTTGCAAGGCAAGCTGTCCAGGATGCCATCCAAATTTGGTCTTGAATCCCAGGCATCTAGTTTGTGTAACTTTCAGTAGCAACCTTGATTCCTTCATTGTACCCCTTTTCAAATGCAGCTTTGGCTTCAGTCTGGCTTGTCTCAAGCTCTTTCAGAGTTTGAGCAAGACTGTCCTCAGCCCCTTTCAATTGTCCCTTCAAGCCATCTGCTATCCCCAGGGCCTGGTTCCTTTCTCTTTCAAGCCTGATGATGGTACGTTGGAGCTTGCTGTTTTCATTGACAAGTTTGGCACGCTGGGGCTCGGATTGGCTGAGTTTTTGAGCCATGGCCACCATTTTTTGCATCACCTGGAACGTTCAAAGCAGCTGTGATAAACATAAATATTAAATGCTGTATACGCTATGGATACAAAAAGAAACTTTACCTTGGCGTTGTGAGACATGAAAGAGCTGAGGAGATTGTCAGGAGACATAGCAACTTCTTTCTGCATATCCCTAGGCAACAGAAAGGCTTGGGACAATGCAAGGGCAGTCCCTTCAGTCTCAACAGTGTCCTGAGCAGTGATAGCTCGGTTCCCATGAGAGAAAGAGGGAGCCCATGTTGGAGCAGGAGATGAGGAGGATGGTGGGGGTCTTTCTTGGGTTTCTTCCACCCTTTGGCATTTTTCTCTGTGGATGGCTTCAATTTCTTCTGGAGAAAATCCGGGAGGAGCATCAGTCTGAGTTTGGATACGGCGGCCACGACCTTGACCTCCTTGGCCCCGAACAGTGCCACGACCACGACCTCGACCAGGGATGGTGAGAAGGCTGCCTAAGTCGATTGGTCGGTTCATATCTGGAGGTGAGGGCGTGTAGCCGCTAGAAGAAGAATCAGATGTCGAGCTGGAGGCTTCTTCGGCAAGAGGGATTGGTTCGTTGGAGATTGGAGGTGTCCAAGAACGTCTCTCCTCTTGTTCAGGAACTGGTCTTGAAGGACCAGCCACTGCAAGGTTGTCCGCTGCACGGGTACGCCGATCAATAAAACCCCCGTATGACGCTTTGTAACTCAGCAGTACTTGAGCCGCTCTTGCTCGGCCAGCAAGGTGAGTCCCTTCACCGTTGAAAGCAAGTGCTCGCTTGATATCAGCTACGTGCACTTGAGGGGTTATGATATTATAACCCCGGTTAATGTTTGAAGCTGCAATAGAGCAAAGCACAAGCAATTAGAAGCACGAAAAAAGCTTTTCCTATGAAAAAGGACAAAAATATGAAATTAGAGGAAAGAACTAACGTGGGCTCCCGAAAATGTGAGGAGCATGGAAACCAATCACTTGGCCGTCCTCATCCCTGGGTTCGAAGTTGCCCGTAACAATCAGGAAGTCGTCGTCATCCCCTCGAGCAGAGTCAGGGAGTTCAAGGACAAGTTTTTTCCTAGAATCCCTACTTTTTAAATAATATGTGAGAGCATCCCCGGTTCTAGAGATACTGTATAGGTGATGAATGTCGTATAGACCTAAGGAGGTCCCTAACATCTGATTTATGGTATTGATACCCATAACTACTCGGAAGAAGTTAGCAGAAACCTGCATTGGGGAAAGTCTATAGTATGCTAAAACTTGGCGAAGCAGAGGAGCCAAGGGGAATCTAACCCCGCCCTCGACAATAGCTACTACAGGAATGTGAAGAGTATCGAAATCGAAACTCTCATGAAGGGCATCCTCAGGAGCCAATACAGTGGCTACATCGTCAGGAATCTCATATCGAGATCTGAAACTAGCCATGGTTTGAGGAGTATTACAGTGCCTTCGAAATCTACCCATTACCAGAAAGGATTTTGGGATTTTATGAAGTGTAAAGAAATGGGGACAATGAAACCCTAAACTGTGATTGAAAACAATCCACTAGAGAAATGGAGTTGTAAGAAGAAGAAATAATGACTTACGAGAATAGTCGATGGAATCCCTAAAGAGCAGAAAAGAAGAGGTCTTGAGACGATGAACAGAGCTTCAATGGCGGGGAAAGCTTGAACAGTCTTTTCTTCTGCAAAAGGGAGTCTAAGAGAGAGATTGAGGTTTTTGAAAAAGGGGATGAAAACCCAAAAGTACCCTAAATGTGGGGTGGCGTACGCGAAACGTCATCCCAGACGGCGTTTGAGTGCTCTGTTCCTCAAAAACACGCCTGTCCGCATTTAATGTAAAGCAATATAGTGATCGACACATGTAAAGATTAGGGCTAAAAGCTTGTGACGGCCACAAGAAAGGATGATTTTTTTTTTTTTTTAGCAACGTGATGAAACATTGCACCAATATATGAAATAGGGTGCAGAAACAAAATGAATTTGCTCGGTGAAAAGCTTTACTCGTCATCTGAGTAAAATATAAACAAGCAAAGCTGGGGAGCAATTGTAGGGAGGTATTCCCGAACAAGTACAAAACGAGCCCGAACACGGTCAAAGAAAAGGTCAACGCATTATGGACCAGTGATATGAGAAGTCAATGGTCCAGAGAGATTGTACGATTCTCGGTGCAATAACACGAGACGTTATTGGACCAAATACAAGGAAAAATTACAAGAGATGCCACTGTTCAAGAAACTTGTTCGGCTATGAGAGAGCCGAACAGGAGAAGAACTCCTGAAGAAAGGAATGGTCCAGATTAATTGAAGGACCAGTTACATGTGAGGTAACTGGTCTAGGCCCTCTGTTCGGCCATGAGACGACCGAACAAAGAAGAAGTCCTATCAGATGTTGAGATAGAGAGAACATTCTGGAAGAGTCCAGAAACAGTAGTATTCCGTTAAGGAATGAGATCCCGAGAAATGTAGGATCTATAAAAGATACCCAACAGGAATGGGATGTTCGGCTCATTATGGAAAAGAGTCCAAAAAAGGACTAAGGTAATGAATTGATAAGGGAACGAGAATCCAAGATATCCTGGGTTTCCTATACGAGGTAGGAAACCTAGGGCAATACGGATACTTGGACAGCAAGCATCTATGAATCTATAAATACGAGGTAAACTCAGAGGAAAAAGGTACGCAGTACACTGCATTCTTATTGCTTTCCTACTGATAATTAGGGTTTGATCGCTAGTACGAAATACTAACAAAGGCATCGGAGGGCCTTTGCCACGAGAGGCAAAGGTGCACTCACTCCTTGTCTGTTTTGCAGGACAAGAGTTACGTTAACAAATTAGGGTTACGTTCAAGAGGCACGTGAAGCCGCTGCATTCCAGTGCTGTTCAGAGCACAACTTGAATTTGTCCACCTACATAGATCCCACTGGGAAGAAGGTGGGCAAGCTCGGCCCAAATTGGAAAGGCCCCTATCAGGTCCTACACCATGTCAAAGCTGGTGCATACAGGCTTGCAACCCTAAGGGGAAAAGAACTACCAAACTCATGGAATGCAGAGCACCTCAAGAAGTACTACAAGTAGGTGCTTACAATGGAATTATATTTTTGCTTTTTAGTTTCGTTTATGTTTTTAGGAGACTTTCAGTTTTCAATAAAGCTTTAGTAGCAAAGATATTTTTAGGACCACGTGTTTTACTTACGATTCTGTAAGGCCAATAAAAATCCCCACGAGGGACAATTGTTTACTTTTTCTCCTAAACGCATGATTAGAAAAGAGAAGCAGAAAGCAGAAAAATAAAACTAAAGTTTTATTAATAAATCCACACCCTAAGGGATGTGGATAGCTTTTTTTACATAAAAATTTCATGGGTAAACTCATAAAGTTACAGCCTAAACACTATCTCCCTCCCTTGAAGGGGAGGGAACAGGAGGGGCCGGCTGCCCTCGGAAAGCTTCCAACTGGTTCCAGTTGGCTATCAGCACCATGCGGACCGTCTTCTCCATGACAGAAATAGATTCTGCCATGGCCTCCATCTTTGAAGACAGCCCATCAATGGCTGCCTTCAGATTTTGCAGCTCTTGATGCAAATCAGAGGATTGCTCTTCGTTCGTCATCACAAAATAAGAATTGATTATGAAGTGAGAAGTAACCTCTAAAATTCGTCAGTATTTATAGCAAAATATGGGCTGTTCATTAACCGCTTGCTGAGCCAATTAGCACGATCGTTAATCAAAGCTGTGGGTAAAGCCGCCACTTTAAAACTGCCTAGAATAATGGGAAGTTACACATTCGATTACCTCGGGTAATTTAAACGACGGCTTTCAAATCAAAGCAACAAATATTAAAAACTCCAAGGGCCAATCTGGTGTGTTATTACTTAGACGTAGCATAGCTATGCAAAATGAAGAGCTTAGGAAAAATATCCAAGCTCTTAGACGTAGCACAGCTATGCAAAATGAAGAGCTCAAGAAAAATATCCAAGCTCTTAGACGTAGCACAACTATGCAAAATGAAGAGCTCAGGACAAAAAATCCAAGCTCTAATATCCAAGCTCTTAGACGTAGCACAGCTATGCAAAATGAAGAGCTCAGAAAAAATATCCAAACTCTTAGACGTAGCACAACTATGCAAAATGAAGAGCTCTGGACAAAATATCCAAACTCTTAGATGTAGCACAGCTATGCAAAATGAAGAGAGCTCAGGACAAATATCCAAACTCTTAGACGTAGCACAACTATGCAAATTGAAGAGCTCAGGACAAAATATCTAAGCTCTTAGACATAGCACAGCTATGCAAAATGAAGAGCTCAGGAAAAATATCCAAGCTCTTAGACGTAGCACAGCTATGCAAAATGAAGAGCTCAGGAAAAATATCCAAGCTCTTAGACGTAGCACAGCTATGCAAAATGAAGAGCTCAGGACAAATATCCAAGCTCTTAGACGTAGCACAGTTATGCAAAATGAAGAGCTCAGGATAAAATATCCAAGCTCTTAGTCGTAGCACAGCTATGCAAAATGAAGAGCTCAGGAAAAATACCCAAGCTCATATATATAGCATAGCTATACACTCCATAAAACTATAGCTCCCCTAATGAATACCCACGAGAAAATCTAACAAGTGTATCCATTATTTGGACACAAACGATGAACACACTTAGGGGAGTACACGTAGTATATCTATACAACAAACATATAGAATTCAAAGAGTTCAAAAGCAAAAATCTGCAAAAGCAGTGCACAAAAGCCATATGGAGTTGTCACAAAAACACAAAATGAAAGTATTCTTTCATTTTGTCTACACCTGTCATCCAAAACAGCCTCTAACAGGCTCCAAAAATGATCCCACTAGGATCATCACCAGCAACTATCAAGTTAAGAGCTAAGGCCAAACCTAACGGCCACTTCTAAAGAAACACAGTCAAAACACGAAAGTATTCAAAAGTGTTTAGTTACAGACCCAAATGAATTTAAAGGTCCAAAGTCCCAAGATAAGACTGTCAAACAGTCTTCCCATCACTAGATGATGGACCAGGAGGTATTACCGCTGAAATTGGAGATTCGAGGGGAAGAGAAACTTTCTGTGGAGATTGGAGAAGGGATACAATTGTTGAACTGGGAGTGGATGTGTCTTTAGATGCTGCATCATCGCCTTCCTCTTCCTCCCTTCGTCCCCCTTCAAAGCTAGAGGGCCCCACTTCATCATCAACTTCAAATTTGGAAAAATCCAAATTTGGAAAAGCTAAAGCCGCCCAGTCCTCATAGCTTCGAACCCGTCAAAATATTGCTGAGTTATGTCCTGACGGTATTCAGGGGACTGCAGGAAGAGTTCAATGGCTTCCCTTCGAGCATTCTTCACCTTCTCAAGCATCCCTTGGCTCATAGCCCGGTACTTCTCCATCTCCACGTCCCATTCAGAAATCTTCTGCTCCAAACTTTGAGCAGCTGCCACGGCAGTATCTCTCTCCACCTCCAGCTCTTTCTTTAACTTCAAAGTGATGTCTCTCTCAGTGGTAGCCTTTTGAAGCTCGGCAGTCATTGAGGCGCCTTGTTTTATGAGCTTAAAGTTGGCCTCCGTAAGGGTAACAACCTGCTTGCCCAAGCTATGGCTCTGAGAAGTAAGATATCGACCACGGGCTACAGCCTACAAGAACAGATAAAGAGTCAGAAGAAAAAAGTAACAAATCGTAAAATGATAAAGTCAGAGAAAAGGAGCATACCATGGCTAATTCAACTAACATTTGCTCCCCAACCTCTTGAAGAGACATCTCCCCCATCAATTCTTCATCTGTCGTATAAAGCAACTCAGAGGCATGTTTAAAAGCTTCCTGACAGTCACCCAAAATGGAAGGACCAACAGAGACCTTCGACTTCTTTGCAGAAGGAGTACTTCCCACTACTATACCCTTCGTTTTTCTCTTTAAATTCTCAACATTTTCGTTGACAGTTTGCTCGACTGCCAACTCAAGAGCAGGATTGATGAAGAGGTCAACATCCAAGAAACTTTCAACATTCAGCTCTTTCTGAAGACGAGAGCTTTTTCTTTTCGGAGTTACGGCTCCGGGCGACTGCCTGGCCCTCTCAGCTTTTAATTGGGCCAGTAAGGCTTTGTCCATCTTGGGTGTCATCTCTTTACCTTCACCTTCTTCTTCTGAAAAGAAAAGAAGTAAAAGCAATATGAAAATTAGTTAGAGGCATAGTAGCAAACCAAAATAGAAACTACCTCTAGAGAGTGCTAAGGCCTCACGAGTAGCCTCTGGAGCCAACAGATATGCGGCCAACGACTCTGAAGTCACAAGCAATTCCCAACTATGAACTGAGTAACCCCTGGCATGCTGTAGCTCTGCTTCCAGGGAAGGGCTCAAAGGAAATGGAACTCTAGCTGCCAAAATAAAAGTAAATCGTGAGGATATGGATTAATTTATAAAGACAACAAAGTATAGAAAAGCAATGGCTTACAATTGGTAGTGGGAATTCCCCATGTACTGGGAATCCGAGGAGTACATGTTCCAATCACCCAATTAGGAAGCTCCCAACCAT
>CM033792.1:43797517-43935017 GCA_019656835.1 Rhododendron ovatum
TACTCCACTTTCTTGATTCCTCAGTCCTTGTTTGCAACCCTCTGGGCTCTGGAAAAGGACCAGCGCACACCCAGGACAAACCACACAGTTTAATATAGCAGAATATACATAACCACAGGCAGAATGAATGGTTTTAAGCCATGAAAGAAAGCAGAACACCCCAAAACAGTGTGGGGACAGAAGATAGGCCTAGATTATGCTCAGATGCAAGGGCCAGCCACTGAACCCTGAAGCACACTGCCGTACGCCAGTATATTGCTGCCGTACGCCACTTTGCCTTGAATTTCTGTGCTTGGCTTTGCATCATCTGGGCTATGGAACATGACCAGAAGGACCCCAGAGGCCCTTATACGACATAAATGAACATGATAGGATGCCACCACTAAACAGTTCTAAATATGGAAAGCAGTAACCTGGTTATTAGCATGCTAAGGTGACTGACAGGAATGAAACTAGGTAAAAGAGGCGATCCATGATCCCCGCGCCAGTATTGCACATACTACCATAACTGGCGTACGGCACATAATGACTGGCGTGCGCCATGTTTCGCTTCAAACGACTGCTGTATTTTATCAGTTTAAGGCCAGGAATAGTATTGTCTACTAGCCTGGACCTTTCTGATCCCCCTCAGGAGTTGAAAACAGAAAAGAACTCAAAGGTGGTATACCTCTTTGTATGGAGGTTTGGAGGTGGTTTCGGACTCAAAGGTTGAAGATGGTGGCTTATATGGTGACTGGGTTCCAGCAGGATGTGTGGAGATGTATGGCCTTCCCTTCTCTTTCAATGGATGAAAGGAGATAGAAAGCTTGAAGAAAGGAGAAGAAGAGAGATGGCACCTTCTTAATGTGGCTAACCCCTTGCAAATGAATGCAAGGGGGGTATTTATAGAGGAGAGAGACTGAGATCAGTTAAGGCCAAAGGGCTGTTTGGCTGGTTGGGGCAAGGCTTGAGCCTTCCATGCATTAAATGCATGGGACTTGGCTTGATGGGGGATGTAGGAGAGAGAGGGGAAGCCCCTACCGAAAGCAATCATCAGGCACACTGTAGCCGACGTCAGGGTGGCACAAAAGTCCCGCCCAAGTGGCTGAATAAAGTTGATTTGACTGGGTTTGACTGGCGTGGGCCACTTATAACTGGCGTGCGCCAGTGAAAGCTGGGCCCATGGTCGATGACTGACACGTGGCAGCTAACTGGCGTACGTCACCAATGTACTGGCATATGCCAGTTGGGTTTTGCTGGGGCCGTTTGGCTCTGGTTTGAAAGGCTTGAAATGGGTTTGAAAGGGGTTTGGGACACTCAAGGCTTAAACACACCTTTGTCCTCGATCTGCTTTCGACTATAATCATCATTGGGGAACTAAAAGATCGACAAATAACGTTATCTGGACAGTCCAGAATGGGGTGTCTACAGGAATTCTTTGTTCTCCAACATTGTCAGCTTGAAGTTCCAAAATTGTGAAAAATGCACTTCCTTGCCACCTTTGGGGCAGTTACCCTCACTTGCAAAACTCTACATTCAAGAAATGAAGGCAGTAGGTAATGTTGGACTTGAGTTCTATGGCTTGAGTTGCTCAAATCCTTTTCCAGCTTTGGAGATTTTAACCTTCAAAGACATGCCCGAATGGAAAGAGTGGACTTCTTTTGGAGTCGAGGAGGGAGCTCAAGCATTTGCTCGGCTATCAGAGCTCTCCATTAAAAGATGTCCCAAGCTTTCGCACGAGTTGCCAAGAAATCTTCCTCGGTTAAGACATCTGGATATTGAGGAGTGCCCGGCGTTAGTGGTTGCGTGGATCCCAAACCCTCCAGAACTGAATGAAGTGAGAAATATGCTTCACTTTGATTCACTCGTGTCCTTGCATCTATCAAATATTTCAATTGCCGACTCCTTGGGTAGTTCAAATGTTTCGATTGCCGACTCCTTTGGTAGTTCAGAAGTTGGTGATCAAGTAGTGCTAAGAAACTCAAGCCATAGCCTCTTGAGCTCGCTGACTTCCCTGAATTGGGTTTTCCAAGGGCTGACGGGACTCCAAGAATTATTTCTCTGCGGTTTCGAAGAACTCACAACATTGTGGGAGGATGCGGTGAGACTACAAAACTGTCTCCCTGCCCTCCGACGTCTCGCTATTGTAGTCTGCCCCCAACTTATTTCCTTGTTTGCTGGAGGAGAAGAAAGAGATAACCTCAAATCTCTTCAAGAGCTTTTCATCTCCCGGTGTCCAAGCCTCACCTCTTTCCCTGTCTTGCCGTCTACGCTGAAAGAGTTGCATAGTCATAACTGTGATGGGCTAGTGTCCCTGCCTGATTTGACGTTGCTTAATAATCTTGAGAAGCTGTACCTTTTGTCCTGTCCATCCCTGCCGTGCTTAAGTTCCGGAAGTGGGCTCCCGCCCGCTCTCAAAGAACTGACGATTAATAGGTGTGCAGAGCTAAAGTCGCTAATAGCACAGGAGGGGATTAAGATCAACTGTCCATCTCTTGAATCTGTTAAGATCTGGGGTTGTAATCGCCTCAATACCCTACCAGATGTCATGCAAAATAATAATGGTCTCAAGAATCTCAGTCGAGTGGGGATATGGAACTGTAAGAATCTAGAGTCCCTTCCGGAAGGATGGTTTCCCACAACCAATTTCAGGTATTTTAATATCTATAGCTGCAAGAAACTCGAGCCCCTTCCAAACCACGCGTACAACAACCGCCTCGCTTCTGTTGAAGAGCTGTCCGTAGGTGGTTTTCCTGCGGGTACAGGACTCCTCTCCCACATTCTGGATGAAGGAAGTTCCTCCAACTTTACCAACCTCACTAAACTTACCATCTATGATGTCGACATCGGTAAGCTGTGTGGCTTGCACCGATTGTACTTTCTCAGAGAACTCTCCCTCGAGAATTGTGATTGGGTGTCCTTTCCAGAAGATGGGATGTTGTCGTTTCCCTCCTCTCTAGTCGAACTGCGCATCCAGAGCTTCCCAAATCTGGAGAAGCTATCTTTGAAGGACTTTGAAATTCTCGTCTCTCTTGAACGACTTGAAATCAGAAATTGTCCCAAGCTCACGTCCATTTCAGAGCTAAGACTGCCTCCCTCGCTTTCGAAATTGTTCATCGACTGGTGCCCCAAGCTCGCATCGTTTCCGGAGCAAGGGCTGCCTCCCTTGCTTTCGGATTTGTGTATCTCTGGCTGCCCAGAGCTCGCATCGTTTCCGGAGCAAGGGCTGCCTCCCTTGCTTTCTGATTTGGTTATCTATAAATGTCCCAACTTCGCATCGTTTCCGGAGCAAGGGCTGCCTCCCTTGCTTTTGCGTTTGTGGATCATAGAATGTCCGATACTGAAACGACAATGTGAAAAGAGGAAAGGCCCATATTGGCGCTTCATTGCACACATTCCTGAAGTCAAGATAGACCATAGATTCGTCTTAGACCCAAGCAGCTAATGGCCCAGGTTTGTTAACTTCCCCTTTGGCATGTTACTTCAGGCCAATATTGTATTTGACCCAAGAACGTAGAAGTCTTCATTGGTACTGTATCAACTTTAGGCCAATATTGTATTTGCCCAGTCACTCGGAATTACAAATTACTAGCACATAATTGTTGCTTCGACATATTATAAACAACGATTTTGAAAGATGAAAACTTGTCGAGAGAAAATCGAGAAGTGTGTGTTTGAACTTATGTATAGGAAAAAATTTTGTTCTAAAAGTTCATGTATTCCTGATAGATATACCAACAATAAACCTAACTTCTCCCATAACCATTCTTAAAAAATTTCTGGTGCTGTCGTTGATCTAGACTAAACATGTAGTGTGTGTGATGAAGTTGTTATGACTGATCAAGTTGTTATAGTTAAGTCTTTTTTTTTTTTGGGTATTTCATTACCAGATTTTGTTCTGTATTTGCACTGCTGCACTTATGAGAAGCGGAGTTATGCTTCTTTGTAAGATGATTTTCTCGAGGAGTTATGCTTCTTTGTAAGATGATTTTCTCGAGTAATACTTTGCAACAAGAGGAAGAGAGATGGGATTCAATGCTTCCAAACTTATTGTTTTCATTTTGTTTTTTCCTAAATGTACTAGTATCTTCTAACTTGTCAGTCCCTTTATCCTGTGATTCAAGACATGCCCTTGTAAGAAGTTGTTTTCATGGTTGCTTTTCCCTCATTAATCATCGTTTTCCATGGTTTGTAGATGGATTCAGCACAGAGAGTTAGCCTTGTACTTATGACAGCACCAGAATGTGCAAGCCCACTCTTTCCAGTGGTGTCTTCAACACAATATCTTTCTTATTGTGTGGTGCCGTCACTTCAGAGGTTCCCAGCTAGATACCTATGCAAATTTCAGAACCACCTTAGAGGCAGGAAATGGTGTTGGGAAGTCTCTTAATTATCAAGGCGTCTTTATTCCGGTGCAGTTGTGGGTTTCCTTCTTGCTGCAAATGGTCTTTGGTTTTGCTCATATGTAGTACGGTGATGATTGGAAGTGCAAAGTGTCAATAACAGCTCTTTCTTGTACAGATTGTTCAGATTTTATAGTGATATTTGAAAAGAGTGGGTGAATTTCCATTGGAGAGGAGTTTTCACTCTGAAAAATGCAAGAGTATGTTGGTGTTATTGTATATAAGATCATGGCTGGCACTTTGGCGGGGTTTCCCTCTTCTTTAAGCCTGGTGGTGATCTCACTTTCGAAAGGAAGGGCTTTTTGAATCCATAACTATTTTCGGCCTTGGTGGCTTTTCTATGGTCCTGTTTTTGCCAGAGGAAGTGTAGGTATTCGTGCAAAAGCTGCTGATCTTGGTGCCAATATTATTGACAAGGTGGAGAGGAACATCCCTGACGATGATCCTAGAATCGAGCGGTATGATGCAATATGTTTTGGGTCTGTTTTAAAAAGTCTCCCACAAATGTTTCATGCTAGTAAAATGCATGCAAGAAAATAAGTTTCAGTCCTTTATCCATTCTTGTCAATTCACTTTTTGTCACTCTTCATTATCTTCTTCTTCTCAATTAGTTTCTTCTATTTCTTGCAGGTGTTAGCTGACATTGTTGGTCTGTTCAAAAAAAAAAAAAAAAAAAAGCTGACATTGTTGGTGAAATTGCTGGTATGGGATACGATCTGGTTGGCTTTTATGCAGAATCGATGTGTGCTGCTCTTGTTTTTGGCTGCATCTCCTCATTTGGGATCAATTATAATTGCAATGCTTCATCCTTTGCTCATTAGTTCCATAGGTATCAGTGTTTATTTGACCATCAAGTTAGTACGTGTAATTATTTGTTTGCGTGAGCAGGCCCACCCATCGTAAGTATTTGTGTATTTTTTTGACAAATTTTGTCCCAGTGAGATGCTATTTGTACCAAAATAACTGAAAAAACTTGGAAAAACTTGCAGTGTGTGCATAATGGGATTGTCACTAGCATTGTTGATTTGAGCTTCATGTGATCGTAGAATTTTCATTGTTGATGCATGTCCCTCTCTTTTCTTGGTAATGGCGTTGCTATAAAAACTGACAACAATCAACTAGCCTGTGGGGCTCCTTTCAGGATGATTCATTCTTTTGGATCTAGGATTCGAGACCTGCTCCCAACCTTCTCCTTTATCCTGTAAAATGAGGCACGGAATGGCCCTCCGGTGCAAGGATCAGTACACTTGCAGAGAGAAGGTCAAGGACCAAGAGCTAGGGTTTTGTTGTACATACCTCTTCCATGAAGATATAACGAAATATTTATAGTGAGCCCCTAGCTTGGTCTCCAAGATTGCACCAATGCTCAACACGTGTCGGCTGATGTCACCTTTGCGTCACATTTAGGGTTTTGTAACAGTTTGTAGGATGAGCTGGCACCTTCATGTGCTCCTATCCTTATCCTGATAACTGCTCGGATGACGTCACAAACGTCTCCATGGCCAAGGTACGTTGCTGCTGCCATGCGGGTGAGCTGGCGATGTGGCCGCGCTCGTTCGGAGCCGAGCGTGATGTGCAACCATCGGAGGGTCTCTTGACCGAACGTGTTCCTCATCCAAATGGGGACCGGTAGTCGAATTGATGAATCGTGGCCGAGGGAACCCTTGGCCACAAGATCGTTCGGAATGCTGAGCCTCAAGTGTAAAATGACTTGGACCGAATCTGTGCCACCGGATCACGTTTGGTATGGCACGAACTGTTAAGTTCGGCCTGCTACATAGCCTAAATGGCAACATCTCGGCAATTAAATGAAAGGAAGGTCACGGTTAGATAAATGGAAAATAGTCTACTAACATGTCCATTGATCTCCAAAGCTTGTGAGTAGAAATTTGGGTGCCCTATCTGTATCTCCAGTCGTGATCCTGCTTTGTCTCACCCATTTGTCGCGGATGACCTCAATTCTTTTCAGGAGAGCCAATGATGATTGTTGTCGTGTGATGAAATCTACTGTTGTAAATTTCGCAAAGTACCGGGGCAAAAAATCAGTTTGAGAAACCTTAAGTGCTCTTTTCAAATAATGTGCCTGAAGGGAGGCTGGATAATTTATGTAATATTTAAGCATTCCGAAAACCAACCACCTGGGTAGTTATCTTGGCAGCCCCTTTCCTTCATGATAGGCCCTCTAACTATTCCTTCCAAGCTATTCCATTATTGATAAAATCAATAGTAGGCCCTCTGGCTTGGGAAAGCAAATCTCTTTCCTTGGCGCCTGATGGACTCTGATTGAGGCAGTTAACGCGGCTCATGTTACGCAAACCATGCTTAGTGTTTGCGATTTCGCTCGAATTTTAGGGATACCACCGGGTGGCTCACAAGTCCACTTTTCCGATTCTAAAACTTTAAAGCAAGCTCTAACATGATATGGTGGATGAGAAAACTCTTGCGGGGAAGATTTTCTTTCCTGGTAAAATGTTTACGAGTAATTTGCTTCCCAATTATCGCATGCTTCATCGATATATAGCTGCGAATGTGATTCCCCAAGGCGGACACTTTGGTGAAATCACTTGGTTTCAACGATATCTACTATATACAGTAGGAAGTCAAGGTTTGGTGTCTTGGCCCTTTATTATGATGAAAGAAATGGCTGCCACTAGTCTCAGTACCATTAAGTCTCTTCCGTATGCTCGATACTGTTTCCACCCATTTTTGGCCAAAATTCAGAAAATCAATTTGTGGTTAGAAGAAGGCCTTGAATGAAGGTCTCAGGCGCTAAAAAGCCTCATGATCGGTCATCCACGAAATCGGGCCGATTTGAACGCCACTGATCGAGTTGAGTTTTCAAAGGCCTGGGCCAAATTATGCCTAAGATTTCGTTATCACAAGTCCAAGCCCAAGATTGGCCGAAGACTTGGGTTGACCCACTAGATCTGAGTGTTTTATCTAGGCCTAGGCCAGTTCTTAGAAATAATAAAGCCTTCTAAGTAGGCCTAAATCAGTTAAAGCCCAAGTTTTCTTTCCAAACTTGGGCTCGCATGGCTTACAAAGAGAAGAGGCCTATGATGCTCCTCGAGTTCAGGCCCAAGTAATAGATGGGCCTACTTCTTAAAGAAAACGTCACTTATGGCCTTCAGTTGGCAGGGAAAAGGTCTCAAGCTGCTCACAAGCAGCTCAAAGGCCTAGAATGTTCTTGTTGGGCAGATCTAGGTAAGCTGCTTACAAGTAGCTCAAGGTCTGAGTCTTTACTATCCTTTAGCATGAAGCAAGGCTTGGGACACGTGGCAACCATGCATGGAGACATCCCAAGCAGCTTAGGCCTGGACAAACAGCTCAAAGGCCTCTATCTAATATCACATAAGCTGCTCACAAGTAGCTCAACTAGGCCTGCGTTTTTGGCCTTGGTGGGCCCAAATATCCCTTTTTTATAAGGGGGATTTTTAGGCCGGCCCAAAAAATTAGGCTCGGACCTAATTCAGCCCAGCACAAAATATTCTATACCCCCTTTAGTCCCGGCGCTACATTGTGGACAAAAATACCCCTCGCGGGTCAAAACAAGCATCCCGGATCCTCTGCGGGTCAAAATACACCTCGCGGGTCACGTTCCCGAACCCTCTCCATACGGCTAAACAAAACCCTCTCTCCCCCCAACCACTACAGAACCACCCTAACTCTACCGCTACAGAACCCTAACTCTTCCGCTCAACAGCGCTTTCTCTCTCGCTCGCTCTCTCTCTCGCTCGCTCTCTCTCTCTCTCGCTCGATCTCTCTCTCTCTCTCGTGCAATCGATCAGGCAACAACATTTCAATATGGCAAAAAAAGGTTTGTACATTAAAGAATGTCGAACGTTTATGCGAAATTTCTATGCGAACTGTAAAATATGTATATGAGAACCCTAACTCTCATAAACGTGTTGCGTCTATGTGAAGTATGTGTTTTCGAGTTATGTGAACTGTGTGTAGGGTTCTATGTGAAATGTTCTCGATCAGCTCCTTCAAGGAGGAGACTGGCCAGTTATCCAGCAGCGAAGAGGTCAGGATAATAAGCACATTTGATGGTTTCGCTTTAGGTTTTTCATTTTTTAGTTTTTAATATGAGAATTGTGTATTATACATGACATCTGTCTATGAGAACTGTGTATTTTTCTACTGGAACATTGTATTTTCCTATGAGAACTGTTTATTTTTCTATGAGAACTGTGTACTATACCTATGATGAGACAACGTAAACACTCTATCTAACTTTTGTTCATATATTTAACGGGACACAAGAAGACTTACAAAATTTGAACTGTGTATTCTGTTCCGAAAGAATACATTTTTAAAGTTACACATCATCATACTTATCCATGAGAACTGTGTATTTTCTGCGAGAACTGTTTATCAGAACAGTGTATTTTTCTATGAGAACTGTGTATTATACATGAGATTTTTCTATGAGAATTGTGTATTTTCTACTGGAACATTGTATTTTTCTATGAGAACTGTTTTTTTTTCTATGAGAACTGTGTATTATACATGAGATTTGTCTATGAGAATTGTGAATTCTCTACTGGAACATTGTATTTTTCTATGAGAACTGTGTATTTTTCTATGAGAACTGTGTATTTTTCTATGAGAACTGTGTATTATACATGACATCTGTCTATAAGAACTGTGTATTTTTTCTACAGGAACATTGTATTTTTCTATGAGAACTGTTTATTTTTCTATGAGAACTGTGTACTATACCTATGATGAGCCAATGTAAAAACTCTATCTCAATTTTGTTCATATATTTAACAGGGCATGAGAAGACTTACACACAAGATTTGAAAACTTCTTACGAGATCAGACCAAGAACACTAACAATGGAGGAGGCAGGAGTCATTACAAGATCGAAAACTCAACCTGACAGGCCAGCAACCTCCTTAGTTAGCCAATCATCACAGAACCCTTCCCAAACTCAGGGAAAGAAACGACAAAGACCAAAACAGGAAAAGGTTGCCAAAAAACGCCAAAGGCTTACCCAACAATCTGAATCTGAACCAGACTCCCCAATCCAGACCCAAAAGCAAACCCAACAAAAGAAACATCAGAGCCCAAAACAGAAAAAGAAGGCCCTGAAACAAGAATCAGAATCAGAATCAGAATCACAACCAGACTCCCCAACCCAGACCCAAAAGCAATGCACATTCAGGTCCAATGTAATAGGAACAGTGGGACTATTGTCAAAACTGAACTTGAACAATGCCCACTTAGAGCTCTTGAAATAAACACCTTTTTGGATGCTGATTGATGCCATTAGGAAAGGTAAGTTAGCGGAAAAAGCTTGCATGAAGCACGATAAAACCATCCTGAGTATCATTCAGAACTATGATACCAATGACAGCAAGTTCCTCATTGGTGGTAAGAAGGTTGCCATAACAAGGAATGACATCAAGCTAATCTTTGGAATAGCTTGTGGGAACAAACAAATAGGAGATTTGAACAAGAAGAAAAGTGATGTTGCATTTGCAAAAAGAAGGGGGATACAGGAGGCAAGGATTGGTAGTAAAAAGATGAAAGATATGATCAATGAAATACTTTCAAAAAAAGAGGAATCCATAACTGAAGAAGACATCCAAGATGTAGTCCGCCTTGTATGCATGTTCATTTGCCTGACGCTGTTCTTCTCCACATCAGGAGTCACCATTGCATGGACATATGTGCATTGCATGGAGAAAATAGAAGAAATAAAAGACTACGACTGGGCACAATCCATTGCAGAAACATTGAATACATCAATGCACAAGTTCCATGACAAACCAAGAGATGCAACAGGATGTGTGGTGGCATTGATGGTAACTTAAATCTATTTTGCTATGAGAAGTATTTTTGGGTATTCTAATAATTTTCTTTTATTCTAATAATTTCCTTTTACCTGTTTTGCAGTACTGGATTTGTGAACACACGGATTTGATTGCACGACCAAAAAATGAAGCAATTCCAAGACTACTAAACTGGAACACCTCAGACCTGAAAAAAAGAATTGATGATTTTAAAGATTTGAGCAATCTCAACATTACGGTATATACACTAATCAAATTGCTTAACTTGGACACGAAAATACACACTTCTCATAGAAAAAGTGCACACTTCTCATAGAAAATTACACACTTCTCATAGAAAATTACACACTTCTCATAGAAAATTACACACTTCTCATAGATAAATACACACTTCTCATACTTCTCATAGAAAAGTGCACACTTCTCATAGAAAATTACACACTTCTCATAGAAAATTACACACTTCTCATAGAAAATTACACACTTCTCATAGATAAATACACACTTCTCATACTTCTCATAGAAAAGTGCACACTTCTCATAGAAAATTACACACTTCTCATAGAAAAGTACACACTTCTCATAGAAAAGTACACACTTCTCATAGAAAATTACACACTTCTCATAGAAAATTACACACTTCTCATAGATAAATACACACTTCTCATACTTCTCATAGAAAAGTGCATACATGGTTATCATATGAAAAACACAATTCTGATTGTGAGTTCACATCTTGCAGGTATATGAGGAAGAACTTCAAGAAACATGCCAAGAGGCTCAAGTCTACAGCATGCCACACCCAGAAGTTGTAGATGACAATGACAGGGGAACTATATCACAGATGATGCAGCATACACAATCTCCTCAAAGTCCGGCACTACGACTTGATGAGATACACTTAACTGAAAAACAGCAACCATCTCCTCTTGTGTCAACATCATCTACTGAGAAACAACAAGCAATGTTCTCACAATCACAATCAGGCGAGACTATGGTTCCAAGCACCTACCAACCTCTGGACTCCATTAATTTCAGTCAGGGCCTAATTAAAGAGCACAACCAGATGGGTAAATTCTGTGACAGCTTACTGGAGAACAATGATCAAGTTATCATCAAGGATCTCCAGCAACAAGTCCAATATATTCAGAATCAAAAACAAATACTTGAACAACAAAACCACGGACTGCAAAACGACAAGGATGAAATGAAAAATGAGCTGGAGGAAATGCAAAAAGAACGGGATGCAATGAAAGAAAAGCTGCAGAAGATCGTAACTATGTCCAACACAATGTTGCAGGCCCAAGAACAACACAAGTTCCTGATAGAGAAGACTGCAGTCTTGGAAAAGGACAGCGATACAATGAAAAATCAGCTGTTGGAAATGGAAAAAGAAAGGGATTCACTGGAACAAAAGCTGCAGAAGATGGATACAATCTCAAACGTTTTGAAAAAGGACAGGGATGAAATGGAAAAGCAGCTGCTGGAAATGGGAAAAGAAAGGGATGAATTTGAAAAACAGAAACATATGATGCTGGAACAATTTGAAAATGAGAAGAACAAAATCAAAAAGGCCCTTACAATGCAAGTTGAATCCCTAATGACCGAGAAGGGCCAGCTACAAAAGTATCTGAGCACAACTGAAGAAAGGCAAAAGGCTATAATTGTTCAAAAAGATGCAGAAATACGCAGCCTAACCAACAAGCTTTCCCTCACCAGCAAGCTTTCCATCCAACCGCAACATACCAAAGAACCTCAAAAGCATTTACCGGTTCTCGAGACTGATTCCTCTTTGCTCACACAAAGAAGTGAGGAAGCAATACATAACATCACACAAACGTACACTGATCAGAAGATTGAGCAAGTGGTCCATGAAGTTACACAACTATATGCTCATGCAGGGAAAGATTCTGAAGAGGACAACAAAGATGATAATGCAAAACAAAGACCACGAAGGCAAAAAATGGATGACAAGTATTACTATGGTTCAATCACAAAGGATGGTCGCAAAAAAGAACAAATTGTCCTTGTCGAAAGTGACAAGCCACAAGCAGAAATCAAGAAACTTGATGACAAGATTCCTCCCCTAGGAAAAAAGGCAGACATTGTCCTTGCATTGCTACCTGACGAATGCCAAGAAACAATCAGAAAATTTTGGGAACTCGAGGAGGGATGGTAAAAATGCTAAACCCAACAATTTACTGTCTTTAAATCATTTCAGATTGGCTAATGTTATGTATATCATGCAGTATGCACATATGGGATTGTGAATTAGATGACCTGCGCATATATCAAGAAGATGTGAGGTTTCTGCTATGTGATCGAGAATTAACAGGCCAGGTAACACAATAAAAAAAGAAGCAACTCTCTTTCTATATTTTAAGAGAAATGTATATGAGATCTGTGCTTTTGTATGAGAACTGTATTTTTTCTATCAGAACTCTGTTTTTTATATCAGAACTGTACGTGATAAACAAATACTTTTTACATTCTGATACAGCCAATAGATGCCTACGTCCACTTGCTGACTACAACACTAAAACCACCAACATCTGGACCATCCTTTTCATTGGGAATAGAAGATTCCCAACAAGATATGCCGTTTGTCTTCAACAGCTTTTCATCAGTAAGAAAAGGAAGCACTCTCTCACAATTCATGTAGCATACACTCACAGTTAAGAGGTTGCCTAATTATCTTCTTTCGAAACAGACCTTCCTTGGAGGTGATCAAAACTCAGCTAACAGAGCACTTGATGTCGTCCGCTCAAAGATTTTGAACACCAGAACAATCCTTATCCCAATATATGGTTCAAGCCATTATACTTTGCTTGAGCTAGACACCATTGACCAAGAATGGAGGTTCTACAACTCCATCCACAGACAAGGGAGAAGAGATAAATACTGTGAAGCAACTGCCAATCTGGTAACATAATCCCTCCTTATTATAAGAAAAATATATGAACTCTTTCAACTGTGTATTGTAGTCTATGTGAACAAACTATGTGAAATGTGTATCGTTAATGTATCCATGATCATATTCTGTAACAGAGAAAGAATGTCACGAACTACATCAACCAACAATGCAAGAAGAAGATTAAAACCTCTGCAAAGCTCGTGGACAATGCACCACAACAAGAACCAGGCTCGTAAGTATCTTTCAACTACCAAAACTCGTCACTGCATCTTATATAAGCCCCTAACATTAGTCTTGTATTCACAGGGTTGATTGTGCAGTTGTTGTTGCCTACATCATTCGCCAAAAGCTAATGAAAAAACCAATTAAAAGCGACCTTACAAAGCAAGAATGCCTTCAAATGAGAGCTGATATTGTGCAAGCATTTGTCAGTGACCCCAAGAGATCATGGACTCCAGAAATCTATCATAATAGGATGGAAAATCTCAGACTGCAAAAATATTATGACGACCAGGAGCTTCTTGAAGAGAAGAAAAAAAAGGCATAGATTCAACTTACTCATCAAAGTTGGTAGTGGTGTTGTTCATCAGTTGTATAGTGGTTAATGAGTTGTTTAGTTTACTGGTAAATGAAGATATACAATCTCAGACTGCAAAAATAGTTTTGGAAGTGAAAGTAGTGCAGATGGATAATGAAATGGTGGAGGTGATGTTCATGACTTGTATAGTGGTTAATGCGTACTGTTCAGTTTAGTGGTTAATGAAAATATACAATCATCTTTCTCTGAACTCTATTTTTCATTGTTCAAAGTTTGCAGTTTGCATTGGAGGAAAAAAACACTTCTCATACACACTTCTCATACAAAAATTTGCAGTTCGCATAGAAAAAATACAGTTCTCATACACACTTCTCATAGGAAAATTCACAATTCTCATAGAAACCTAACATAGCAGAAACCTCATTAACCACTGCAAAAATATTAGTTTTGGATGTGGAAGTAGTGCACATGGGTAATGACGTGGTGGAGGTGTTGTTCATGACATGTATATTGGTTAATGAGTTGTTTAGTTTACTGGTTAATCAACATATACAATCATCTTTCTCTAAACTCCATTTTTCATTGTTCACAGTTTACAGTTCGCATAGAGGAAAACCACAGTTCTCATAGAAAAATTTGCAGTTCGCATAGAAAATTTCACAATTCTCATACACAGTTCTCATAGGAAATTTCACAATTCTCATAGAAAATAACCAATTCTCATAATACAATCATCTTTCTCTAAACTCCATTTTTCATTGTTCAAAGTTTACATTTCGCATAGAGGAAAAACACAGTTCTCATAGAAAAATTTGCAGTTCGCATAGAAAATTTCACAATTCTCATACACAGTTCTCATAGGAAATTTCACAATTCTCATAGAAAATAACCAATTCTCATAATACAATCATCTTTCTCTAAACTCCATTTTTCATTGTTCAAAGTTTACATTTCGCATAAAGGAAAAACACAGTTCTCATAGAAAAATTTGCAGTTCGCATAGAAAAAACACAGTTCTCATAGGAAATTTCACAATTCTCATAGAAAATAACCAATTCTCATAAAAAATGTAAAGGGTATTTTTGTAAATTACATCTTCAACGTGAAACCCTATTTTATATGGCCTATAAATACCCCTCTTCCTCTTCCCGTTTCTTCATTTCCCACCCTCAACACAACTACAACAAAAAAATCCTAAAAAATGGCAGAAGACTTGGCAAGACTCATCAAAGATGCCGTAGATGCATCACTCAAAGAGACCAGTGAAAAACTTGATGAAACCCAAGCCCGATTCTTCGAAAACCAGGACAACATCAACCTTCTCAAGAAAAAAGTGCAGATCTTCAAAGATTGGAAACTTGCCAAAAATTTGGCAAAGGAAGCGGAAGCGGAAGAAGCCACTACTAGCAGAAACGTGCGACCAAGAAGACAACCACCAACTAACTAGGGATCTAATTTTTCAGTTTGGCTGTTCTATGTTTTTTTTTTTTTTTCTTTCTTTCTTTCTTAGTAGATCTCTTGTTTAAATCTGCTACTTTCTTTTTCTCCTTGTATTTGGATCTATCAATTTCATCTAGGATGTTTGAAATGTTTACTTTCTTCAATCGTCAGGTGTATCCAACGATGTATGTCTTATAAATCTGGATGTTTTTCCTTGTTTATTATATTTCTAATTGCCAAAAATACTTAAACCAAAAAAAAAAAAACAGTCACAATTAATTAGTAATCTCGAATATATTCTATTTTTTGTTTTATTTATTATATTTATTATTTATTATTTTTCAAACAAAGAACTCTATATTTTTGTTTTTCTTGTTTTTGTTTTGTTTTTTATACCAAAAATCGTTGCACTTTAAACTGTTCACCACGTGTATCACTACCACCTTAAATACCTGAAAGGTTAAACACCGCACACGGCTTTTCATTTCCAGAGAGAGAGAGAGAGAGAGAAGAAATCTCAACCAGAACGCTCCGGACGACACTCCACCAAATGGCAGCCCCAAATCAGAACGCTCCGGACGACACTCCACCAAACAACGCTCCGAAAATCTCAACCATGGAGGATGCTGTGAAGAAGATCATTGAGGAGCATGTGGCTCCTCTCAAAGCTGAAGTGGAACGCCTGCATCGCCAGCACAGGATACAGAGCATCGATCTTCTCCGCCTCAGGTTAGAAATCCAGGCATTGATGGACGCTCACAGAGCAGAAGGGAATAAGGAGGACGAGGAAGAGGAAGATGCACAGTAGAAGTTAGGGTTTCGTGCCTCAACTACTTTTTGGAAAATTAGGGTTTCTAGTTGGGGTTCATCAACATTTTGGGGATTTTTTGCGACTTTTTGGCTCCTTCCTCAAATGATTAAGGAATCTAACTCCAATGAAAATTAGGGTTTGTAGTTGTGTTAAACCACTGATGCTGTAATTAGTGCTATCTGACTCTGATGATAATTAGGGTCTTCTGAATGTTAAGCTGGATTTCATCTATGTTAACAATCGTTTGCTATTTGTTAGTATGGTTTGGTGTATGTCAATTTGATGCATGTTCTGTTAGAATTTAACTTATCATCGAAAATACACACTTCTCATAGCGGGGAAAAACACTTCTCATGGAAAAATACACACTTCTCATAGGGGAGAAAAACACTTCTCATGGAAAAATACACACTTCTCATAGGGGGAAAAAACACTTCTCATGGAAAAATACACACTTCTCATAGAAAAAAAACACTTCTCATAGAAAAAAACACACTTCTCATAGAAAAAAACACACTTCTCATAGGAAAAAACACACTTCTCATAGGAAAAAACACAATTCTCATAGAAAAAAACACACTTCTCATAGAAAAAAACACACTTCTCATAGAAAAAAACACACTTCTCATACAAAGTTCTCATATACTAAAAACACAGTTTTGATACACATTTCACATAGAAAATACACACTTCTCATAGAAAATACAAAGTTCTCATAGAGCTATACACACAGGTTGCTTAGATACTTCACATAATTCAAAGTGCTAGAACAAAACACAGAATTAGTAACAAAAACACAAAAAAAAATCTTATTCTCAACAATTATTTCATGAATCAAATCCAATAACATTGTTTTTTGTACAACTCAATTATTAAAAACTAAAAACCAGGCCTCAAATCCTCCTTACAAGTAAGTTTATTATGATTCCCCATCTTCCCACACCTACCACACTTCATTTCTCTAACCTTCTCCCCATTCGAACGAATCCTCTTCTTCTTAGGCCGCCCTGGAGGCTTTTTTGACAATGGTGGCAGAATACTAGTACCACAATCAACCACATCACCTTTCAACAATGACGCAACTGGGTAAATTGGTTTTGAATACACCTGACGATAACTCTCAACATGAAAAAAACGCTCTACATACAAGTTCAAATCCTTACCACTATATTTGATAGCACAGACAGCGTGGCAACAAGGGAATCCATTCAACTGCCACCAACAACAACTGCATGTACGCCTCCCAATATCAACACATACAGACGGATCCGTGTCAACTTCAAATATATCAGCACTTGAAGGAATCACTTTCCATGTTTTAACTAAATCATATAACTTCTCCAACCGAGACTCCCCATAAGGACAAATCACCTGATCCCATTTACTTGCCCTTTCTCTCCTCAAACACATTGATTTCATCATCTTCTTCCTTATACGATCAACCATATCCACCACGGGCAATTCACGCTCTTTCAATATCCATGAGTTAAAGCACTCAGCTAGACTAGAGGACATTGCTCCATAACGTTGCCCCGGGAAAAAAACATTTGCCCAGCGCTCATTAGGCAACTCCGACAGAAAATGAACAACAGCTGCACCACCGTGTTTCAGCAAATTACCCATATGCTGATTAAACTTTGCCACAGTGGGAGCATAAGCACATTTTGAAAACACTCTGATCAAACTCTCTTTATACTTGACATTTGTGGACGCCAAAGCAGTACGCAAGTTACCCTTCAAATGATAGAGACAGTAAGCATGAAAGCTTGAAGGAAACACCTTAGCAATACCCTCTTTTATTCCTCTGTGACGGTCAGATATAAAAACAAAAACCCTTCTGTCTTCATCCAAAATACCATGCAACTTCTCCATAAACCAAAGCCAATTATCATTATTCTCAGAATCAACCACACCAAAGCACAATGGAAATAGACCTGAGAAGGAAAAAATAATTCAGTTACCAGTTCATACATATGACAAAATCAGTTCTCACAATTCAGGAACCAGTTCTCATAATTTTGAAAACAGTTCTCATATTTCTCATAGTGCATTATAGCCTATGTGAACTGTATGTTATATTCATATGAGAATTGTATATGTAATCTATTTCATACCTGCATTACCATCTCTAGCTCAATCACACATCAAGCATCCTATATGACTATAAGAAACCAGTTCTCATAGTTCAGACACCAGTTCTCATAGTTCTGAAAACAGTTCTCATATTTCTCATACTGCATTGTACCCTATGTGAAATGTGTGTAAGTACTCATATGAGAATTGTATATGTGATCTATTTCATACCTGCATTACCATCTTTAGCTGAAGCAGACATCAAGCATCCCATATGCCTGGCCTTCAAGAACGTTGCGTCAACGGATAAAACAGGCCTGCAGTGCTTAAATCCTTGTACACATGCATCAAATGCTACAAACAACCTCAAAAAACGATTTGTGGTTTGATCCCACTCAACATCAAAAACACTTGTAGGATCCGAATTCAGAACAACATTACGATACCATTGCAGTTGATTAAAAGAATCTGAATAATCTCCAAATGCACTCGACTTGGCTTTCTGGACAGCTAACCAAGCACGATTATATGACACATCCACCCCATAATACTCCTTCAAATCATCAACAACATCAACAGGACGTTTCTTTGACTTGTCTCGAACATCATCCTTTATCAATTGACTAATCAGAGATGAATTAGCATGACAGTTCTTTGTCGTACGCCCAGCAACACCACAACAATGAACATTATAATACCTTTTGATGTAAAAGCAACCACTGACCTTGTCAAGTCTAGCATGGATATTCCACTTGCAAGATTTTACCTTACAAACTGCAGTCACTCTCTCTGTTTCATTCTTTACAAAGTCAAACTCAAAAGAATGAACAATTGAATATTTCCGCAATGCATCACGAAAACCTTCCGAACCCCCGACAAACAACTGACCAACACTTTTAATAAGCTCTTTCCACGCGTCCGACAACCTTGGCCGATGCTGATGCGGGCAAAACATAGCTCCCAAATCATCCTCTTTACCTACATATTCCATTGATTCCAACCGACAACCGACTAACCCTTGCCCACTGAAACAAATGCCCTTACTAGTGCTAGCACCACCACTATCGAAAACCCCACTACTATTAGCACCAACATCAACACCACACCCACTAATACCACTATCAAAACCACGACTATCTACTACTGTAACTTCAATGCAATTCAATCCAATACTATCAGCTACAGCAAACATCACCTCCAAATCTTCATCATTATATAACATGGTACTAGGATGATCACGTATAGCATAAAAGAGTTGCAATGAGTGTCTTCTCAACTCACTAAACTTGCCACACAATATCTTCATAAAATCTCCAATTCTCGACGACCGAGACAACTTTATTCCAGCACACAATCCATTGTATTTACAAAACAAAATCAACGAATTCTCCGTTTCCCTAACAAAAAAACAAACAATTCACACAAAGGAAAACGACACAATTCTCATAAACCAACACAGTTCTCCTATTAAAAACACAGTTCTCATATAAATAAACACAGTTCTCATTTTAAAAACACAATTCTCATAAACACTTCTCATGCAAAAAACACAAAAAGACACTTCACATCAAAAACTAACAAACAAACACAATGATAGTTCAAGCTAGGCCTCAATCTAACAACAAAAACAACATTTAAATAATACACAAAACGACAAATCACATCAAATTCATATGAGAACTATAGTTCAGAAACCAGTTCTCATAGTTCAGAAACCAGTTCTCATAGTTCAGAAACCAGTTCTCATAGTTCAGAAACCAGGTCTCATAGTTCAGAGACCAGTTCTCATAGTTCAGACACCAGCTCTCGTAATTCAGAAACCAGTTCTCATAGTTCAGAAACCAGTTCTCATAGTTCAGAAACCAGTTCTCATAGTTCAGAGACCAGTTCTCATAGTTCAGACACCAGCTCTCGTAATTCAGAAACCAGATCTCATAGTTCAGAAACCAGTTCTCATAGTTCAGAAAACAGTTCTCATAGTTCAGAAACCAGTTCTCATAGTTCAGAAAACAGTTCTCATAGTTCAGAAACCAGTTCTCATAGTTCAGACACCAGCTCTCGTAATTCAGAAACCAGTTCTCATAGATCTAAAAACAGTTCTCATACATCAAAACAATCACATAAACACTGAAAAATAAACAAATCTACCAACAAAAACGACATTAAATACCTCATCTGCTCGACACCATCAACCTGCATCTCCTCACGCACCACAAAGCTACAACGAATCACAAAGCAACATACATCACTACTAAATGAAAAGTACATCAACTGAATAACTAATCAAATCTAACAACATACTCAAAAATACCTCAACAGATCGATTGAATCTCAATCCAACGCAATTCCTCCTCTCAATCGAACATCAATCGCTCAAGCTAGACATCAATCGTTCTCTCTATCGCAATCTCTCCCTAGATCTCGATATCTCTCTCTCGAAATCGCTCTCACGATCGCGATCGCGATCGCGCTCTCTCTCTCTCTCTATCTGTCTTCTCTCTCCGTCAATATTCTTTTGAAAACAAGCCTATATATAGTAAACCCGAAAAAGGGCAAAAACGTCCATCACCCAACATACCCGAGCCATTCAGCTTCGGGAAAATATTTCAGGGTTGGGATCATTCCGAGGCTAGAAAGGAGGACCGGCCTCTAATTATCTATTTTTATAAACATCCATGCTCACAAGCAGCTTAAAGGCCTCAAGCTGCTCACAAGCAGCTCAAAGGCCTAGAATGTTCTTGTTTGGCAGATCTAGGTAAGTTGCTTACAAGCAGCTCAAGGTCTGAACTGGTGGGACCCCATTCTTCCGCATGATGCAAGGCCAGGGACAGGTGGCGTACATGCAGCCCTTGGAGCTGTTGGTGAATGGCTCATGCAGACCTAAGCAAGCTGCACACAAGCAGCTCACTCAGGTCTGGTTAATCTTTTGTTTCCCGATTCTTCTTTCATAAGGAATCAAGATTAGAGGATTTAAGGGCTCACAAGAGATAGAGGACCAATAAAATGGTAGGAAGGCCTAGAGAAGTATTGGTCTTCAGCAGTGGTGGGCCCAGAGGATGTCCAATCAAACAGTAGCTTGAGTGTTGAAGCAGCTCAAAGGCCTGGATGCTAAAATTCCTTTTGCTCTTTTACAAAGTTTTATGCAGAAAATGAGGATTTTTCAGGCTTTGGCCATTTTCTTGGAGTGAAGAGCACGTTTTGGTCAAAGAACAACCCCTCATTGGAGCATTTTGAAGCTGCTCAAGCCTAAGCCTCTGCTAGAAGGCCACATGGCAGCCATGCATGACGGCCTGTGGAAGCAGCTCAAGCAGCTCAAGGCCTGGAAACATTGCTTATAAATACCAGAATTGAAGGCCTTGGCAATGGTCCCCGACCATCAAGCCCACGGCTTATCTAAATTACATTTCAATTATCTTTTATCTTAGCGTCCCCGACCATCAAGCCCCCGGCTTATGCACCTACATTTTCATTTCTTTCAAGCATTACTTCAATTATCTTTACTTTCCCGCAAAGTATTTTATCTTTCAGTCCAATCTAGCCCAGCCTAGATTTTATTTCCTTTCATTTCATTGTACCTAAGCTTCGTTAAACCGTTAATGAAGTTCATTTACCTTATCATTCAGTCCTGTTTTCTCTTTTTTACACCGATTAGGAAATACTAAGTCCTTATCCCGACAAGGCAAACGACGAACCACATATGGCCTCACCCCTTAGGTCGTACGCAATCGCTCAATACGAAGTCAGATCTAAGGCATTCAGGCCTTAGCACGAATTTGGACTGCAATCCAGTCCTGGCATGAGGCATCCAGGCCTTGATACGAATTTGGACTGCAATCCAGTCCTGGCCCGCCCGCATTAGGCCTAGAACTGCACTACTCGCTGTTCCTAGGCCAATTTTTACATTTTTTCGGAAGAAACAGATACCTGACGAAATTCTTTGAGGAGTTTGGGGTTTCCTTTGAAAATGAACCTGAAGGTCGTTAGCAAGATCCTATCAGCAGATCTTCCATCAACAACATGAATATCCCCAAGATGAGGTCGCCCGGTATTGTGGTTAGATTTAATAGAGATTTCCTCAGGGGCTTTACATAAGACAAGAGGAAACTGCATGCTATCTTAACTGACCACCGAGGCAAGGGGGGGTTTGGAGTTGGTAAAACTTACCTTGTCAATCCTTTCTCCATGGCTAAACTTAACTGGTGATTTGTTACGGAAAAAAAGAGTCTCTGAGCACGAGTCTTGAAAGGAAAATACGAGGGAGTTGGTCGCAACCATCATAAACCATCCACCATTTCGAGTAGTATGCTCAAGGGGGGCAATACTCTCCATCCAGAGACCAAAATTCTATCCTCTTTTTTTGGAATAGCAGACTCATAACCTTGATCCCATCGATTATGAACCCTGTTTGCCGGGATTTTCGCCTCCATAAACTCTCCACTTTCCTATGAAGATCCCACAAAAAAAAAAAAAAAAGAGTTTCAATAACATTCTCTCCTTTTTTCTTTCCTTCGCACAATTCCCTCGCATCGTTTGAGTGGTATCCAAATCCATTAGCTCCTGCTCTAGTCCTGTGCCTTGGATATCCCAGATGAAATGTTCCCAAAGACAGTTATTCCAATTCTTAATTACAACTCTAAGACCTTGTGCAAAAAAAAAAAAAATCTTGCAACTTCTTCAACAGCTTAATCCCGGCTAGTGTTTCAGAACTTCTTCGAAAGTTGGATGCAGTTACCACACGTCAATAGACCGAAATGGTTTCGCCCGCTTTGGACCCCAACTTCAGTCATCATCAAACAAAAATATGGGGCCAGTGATCTGATAAAATACCTTCGAAGACCCCATAACCAAGACTCTGCCCAATCTAGTCCAAATTTCATTTTCCTGCAAGTTGTACCATGTAAGTTTCCTCCCAAACAATGGAATACATTCTCATGCTACTAGTTACCCTTAATGTCCACACCCACCTGTAAGTAGGACTAAATCAGAACTGAAAACCGACCCAAAGTGTCAGCCGAAAAAATTGGTTTGTTTAGTTTTCTCGTGTTATCGAATCAGTATTAATCCAGTTTGGTTTTGGACTCTTTATATAAAAAAAAAATCCAAAATTGGTTCAGTAATGAATTTAGTCGAAGTAAAATAGAAAAAAAAAATCCACTGCTCAGAATATAAGGTTGTGTGAGAACTGGCTACTTGATTTCTTTTGTTAAACAATGTAGATAGTTTCTTTGGGTTTTGGAGGGTTGGGATTTGTTAGTCCTTTTGTTGTATAGGGTTTGCCAGAGGTACGCCTTTGTATTTTGTAGCTTCTTGCGCTTTTGGTGAAATGAATTTACTTACCCAAGAAAAATTTAACAGAACCAAAACATGCAACACTAATGCTAATCTTATTCCACATTGTAGTTTTAATACATATGATGTAGGTTTTGTTTTCCACTTCCGTCGAGAACTTGTCTGCCAAAATTAGAAATAAAGAAAGAAAGGAAAAATCCATCTAAGGGAAGATCACCCACACGCAAGCAGAGAGATTTAAACTCTTTACCTCCTTGTGAGATGCAAGAGATGGCCAACTGAATTTGCCCCAATTGGTTACATAAATTTTTGACAAAATTTTTGGACATGGCATTTTGAGCTTAATGCCGATTAAACCTTTGAATTATACAACATTTCATCAATTAAATTCATGCCGTCTGTTTCGTCAATTGCTAGACGGAGGATGCTTACGTTAAAAATTCTCTTTGAGGCAGATCCCCAAAATAGAACATTACTGTAGATATTGCAATCGATTTATGCTGTTGCATAAAAACGTTCATGTATAAGTGTGGATGCATACAATCTGATGCATCCAAACTTAATTCAGAAAGTAAAATATAAAGGGCCTGCTTGCATGTTAGCCGTATTATTTGGTTGGATAGACTATTTATCTGGACTAATTAATCCGGTGTTTGGTAGACACACGTATGTGAACTATTTAATGTCGGGGACTAAATAGTGCCTCTGTGGCTGGACTATTTGTGGCCATCCACAACCATGCCTATAGTTATTCCCTTTCTCCATTTACAATTATATATCCCTCCGCGCTTTTAAACTTGTGTATCGTATGCAATTTTGAAGGGCAAACAAGTAATGTGACACCCCGCTTTCAGGTGGCCGGTGGTACTGTAGGATGACAGGCTCCGTCCGGACGAAAGGGGGCAAATCATGGTTTATAAGAAAAGATTCCTCCTACTTGTATAAGGCCTTTTAAAGCCGTGAGGGCGGGCCAAAGCGCATAATAACTTCACAGTTAAGCGTGCTCATCCTGGGGTAGTCCAGGGATGCGTGACCTACTGGGAAGTCTATGGGAAGTCTATATGGGCTTTGGGCATTGAAAGCGGACAATATTGTATAAAAATGGAGCGGATCGTTACAAGTAACTTGTTATTTTTATTCATCATCCTCCCAATTTTATCGACCCATAAAAACTATCAACCAAACCAAAGTATAAAATCATCTCCTCTCGTTAATTAATCTCTCATTATATGGTATCCTCCTCGTACCCGCACTCTTCTCATATATATATATATATATATATATATATACACTCTTAAAAATTCGTCCTTATTGCCCTCTTCACTTATTAATTTATCCTGTTCTTTATATATATATATATATATATATATATACACTCTTAAAAATTCGTCCTTATTGCCCTCTTCACTTATTAATTTATCCTGTTCTTTTCAGCAACTTATGATTTCATTCTTCTCATATTTTTAATACCACTATTGCCCTTTGAATATTATTAATTGTATATATGGATACATTTTAATTGTATATATGGATACATTTTAAACCATATATGTAATACAAACAATTTGATTTCATGGTAAATTATTTGTAGCATTTACCATGAAATATTTTTGTTTGTTCCTATCATTTCATGGTTAATTATTTGGACCATTTACCATGAAACTATGTCATGGTTAATTATTTGAACCATTTACCACGAAATATGTTTGTATGTTCCTATCATTTCATGGTTAATTATTTGGACCATTTACCATGAAACTATTTCATGGTTAATTATTTGGACCGTTTACTATGAAACTAGTCTGGCAAAATTTGTTAGGCCGTTGCACGGATCAATTCATATAAAGATAGTTTGGGATGTATACATACATATGTTTACATCCTAAAATTCTTGTCTATATAGGTCAAGAATTTTAGGATGTAAATTACTTACGTTTACATCCTAAAATTCTTGGCCTATATAGGCAAGAATTTTGGAATGTAAATTTTTGGGATGTAAACATAAGTATTTGTACGTCCCAAACTATTCTTATGTGATTTGGTCTACGCAGCAGCCTAACAGATTTCGCCGGACTAGTTTCTTGGTAAACGGTCCAAATAATTAATCATGAATAGTTTCATGATAAATGCTCCAAATAATTAACCATGAAATGATAGGAACATACAAACACATTTCATAGTAAATGCTACAAATAATTTACCATGAAATCGGAAAGCTTGTATCTCATTTAATTGCAGAGATTGATATTCATTCCAATCCTTTTAATTTAGAAAATCATAAATGTATATATCTATATAGATATCATAATAAAGGGGTAATACGGGTAAGTCACGCATTGAAAGGATGAAAATATAAGCATGTAAAGTGGGCGGAATGAATTCTTATATGGTATAGATAAAGAGGATGATTATTTAAAATTTCATATATATAGGGCGCTTCTAGTAACGGTGCCCTTATTTTCATTATTTGCGGACTTCTGTTGTCAGCCGTTGGATCGTGATTTCAATGATTTGGATCTGCTGATAGTTTATGACCGCTCATAATTAACTTTTTCCTAAAAAAGTTTTATTAAAATCTGGACCATTAAAAAACAAGATCCAATGGCTGAGATCAATGTCCGCATTTTACTCATCTAAGGCCGACCTTAGAGGAAGCCCACTGTGTGTGTGTCTATATATATATATATATATATATATATACACACACATATATATAATATATGGGACGGCTCCAGGGATTCCTAAAAAAAATCTATAAAAATACCTCATAATTTTCGATCAAATTTTGATGATTTGAATTGTTCAATGTGTGCAGAATGCGATTTTAAGGGTATCCGCGAGAAATTAACAAAAAATATGACCAACAATACTTGTTTTGAGTAGTTTTTAATTGAACCATTTATCAAATTTGAGCTAAAAACTGCTCAGATCAAGCCCATTTTGGCCTTTTTTTTCTGATTTATTGCGAGTACCCTTAAAATTACATTCTAATCACATTGAGCGGTTCGGATCATCAAAATTTGATCGAGAACTATAAGGTATTTTTTTAGATGTCTTTGGAACTGCCCCTATATATATATATATATATATATAGAGAGAGAGAGAGAGAGAGAGAGAGAGAGAGAGAGAGAGAGAGAGAGCGCCCTTGCAATAAGGGTGCCCTTATACTTGTTAAATGCAAACTTTGCCTCTCAGCCGTTGGATCATGTTTTCAATGGTTTGTATCTACTGATGGTCAAAAACCATTTATGACGGCATCCTTAGAGAAATGGAAAGGTCTGCACTTAAGGAACTTACTTAAGGTCCTCACAGGAAGGTTATATATATAACACACACACTTAGAATCCAATGAGGGATCCCGCACGGCCTTGCCATGCGGGACTCCCCTTTCCTGATCGAATTGAGACAATTTGAGCCGCTTAAAGTGATCAGAACGTGATTTTAAGAGTACTTGCAAAAAATCAGCAAAAAAAAAAAAAAAATCGGGAAGGGTTTGATCTGAACAATTATATATATATATATATATATATATATATATATACAGTCCGGATCTCCTAAAGGATCCCGCACGGCCTTACCGTGCGGGACTCCCCTTTCCCGATCGAATTGCAACGATTCGAGCCGCTCAAAGTGATCAGAACGTGATTTTAAGGGTACCTGCAAGAAATAAGCAAAAAAAATGATCAGGAAGGGCTTGATCCGATCAGTTTTTTATTGAACGGTTCAGTAAAAAAAAAAAGAGAAAAGTTCAAGGAGGGCCATGCATTATGTTTTTCACACTGCCCTGCATTATGGACTTTTACTCTGCTTTCCTATGTGGAAGTTTGCTAATTGTATCTTTCTCTCTCTATGGTAATTAATTTCTAGGAAAAAGAAATGAGAAAAGTTCATTTACTGGACTCGAGTCTACTACACTTTGCTAACAACCCTCAAATTGTTACATCCAATTCATTTCACTTCTCCTTTTCTATCTTGTGAAACCCCTTTTTCACGAAATAGCAAAACTCCATTCGGTGAAACATCAGCATTCAGGCATACGAGCCGTTGTTTCTCTATACAACACAACTAATTCCTTTTCCACAGAGAAAAAAATGGCTGAAATATTTCTTTGTGCACTCATTGAGGTGGTATTTGAGAAGTTGGCTTCGGGCGATCTATGGAACTTTGCACGTAAGGAGCGGATTCATACTCTGTTGACGAAATGGTGGAGGACGTTGGAACAAGTTCAGGCGGTGGTTGCAGATGCTGAGGAGAAACAAATCACGGACCGGGGTGTTAATTTGTGGCTCTCCGATCTTGAGGACTTGAGTTATGATACGGATGACGTACTGGACGAGTTCGCAACTGAAGCTTTGCGACGGAAGGTGATGGAAGAGCCTCGAGCTAGCACCAGCAAGGTACGTGCACTTATACCTAATTGCTGCACAAGTCTCAATCCAAGCACTCTAGTGTCTGATTTTAGAATGAAGTCCAAGATGGATGAGATCACTACGAGGTTGCAAGACCTTTTTGATTGAAGAATGGTGCTTGGCTTGCAAAACATAGCTAAAGGGGGGTTTGATAGAGCACCACTAAGACGACTCACTTCATCTTTACCAATTGAACCTCGTCTCTATGGAAGGGATAAGGATACAAAGGTGATAATAGAGTTGCTCCTAAGTGATCAATCTAGTAGTAACAAAGTCGGTGTAGTCCCGATCGTGGGTATGGGTGGGGTCGGCAAAACCACCCTTTCTCAAATGGTCTACAATGACGAGATGGTGGACAAGCATTTTGAAATGAAAGCATGGGTCTGCATATCTAAAGAGTTTGATATAGTAAGAGTGACTAAAGCAATTCTTGAGTCTGTCACTTCCAGGACCTACAAGTTTAAAGCCTTGGATCAAATTCAAGTCTAGTTGAGCTAAAAAAGGCTTTGGCTGGGAAAAAGTTCTTGATTGTTCTTGATGATGTGTGGAACAAAAACCGCAGTGACTGGAGCAGTTTAAAGAGCCCATTCAATGATGGAGCCCTAGGAAGTAAAGTCATTGTAACAACACACATTATGGATGTTGCATTTATGATTGCTGGACCCAGTAAATATCACTTCCTAAAGGAACTATCTGAGGATGAGTGTTGGTTAGTGTTTGCGCAACATGCATTTGAGGATAGAAGTGTGGATGCAAATCCAAATTTGGTTTCAATTGGTCGGAAAATTGTCAAAAAATGTAAAGGCTTGCCTTTCGCTGCTAGGACACTCGGTGGCCTTCTACGCTGTAAATTGAGAGAGGATGAATGAGAAGGAGTATTGAACAATAAAATATGGGAGTTATCAGAAGACGAAAGTTAATTATATTCTTCCAGCTTTGAAATGAAGTTATTATCACCTTCCTTCGCATATGAAGAAATGTTTTGCATATTGTTCCATATTGCCGAAGGATTATGAATTTGAGGAGAATGAACTAGTTTTCTTGTGGATGGCTAAAGGCTTAATTCCGAAGCAAAAAGGGAAAAAGCAAATGGAAGATCTTGGTTGTGAGTACTTTCATGAACTATTATCGAGGTCATTTTTTCAACCATCAAGTAGTGGTGAACTATTTGTAATGCATGACGTCATCAATGATTTGGCTCAGTTTGTTGCCAGAAAAATTTGTTTTAGGCTGGAGGATAAGCTGAAAGAGAGTGAGGGAGATGAAATTATCAATAAAGCACGACATTCATCCTACACACGCGGTTATCGTGATGGCATGAAGAAATTTGAGGCCTTTCAGAAAGCCAAAAATTTGCGGACATTTTTACCATGTGGATCTAGATAGCAAGGATTTGCCAACTTGACTAGCAATGTTCCCCTCCATTTGTTGCCGGGTCTAAGACGTTTACGTGTGCTTAGTTTGCGAAGATATCGAATAGGTGAACTTTCAAATTCGATTGAGGATTTGAAACATGTGAGGTACCTTGACCTTTCATGTGCCTTGATTTTAACTTTACCAGAATCAATAGGCACTCTCTACAACCTACAAACGCTAATTTTGAGAGACTGTAAAAATCTTAAGAAGTTGCCTGCAAATACTTGTGACTTGATTAGTTTGCGTGATCTCGATATTACTGGTGCAGATTCCTTACAAGAAATGCCACCAAAAATAGGAAAATTGACAAGTCTCTGTACATTATCAAACTTCATTGTTGGTAATGGCAACGGGTCTACGATAATTGAGCTGGGCAACTTGATTCAGCTTAGAGGGACACTTTGCATCTCAGGGTTGGAGAATGTGACGGATGCTCTAGATGCCCAGAGGACCAACTTGAAGGATAAACAAAGCTTAGATGTCCTACTGATGAAATGGAGCAATATCTCAAATAATTCTCACAGTAGGAGTGTTGAATCAAAAGTGCTTGATATGATGGAACCTCACAAGAAGTTAAAAGAGCTTTCCATTAGTGGTTACGGTGGTCTCACATTCCCAACTTGGGTTGGAAATTATTTTAACCTTCAACGACATGCCCGAATGGAAAGACTGGACTCCTTATGGAGTCGAGGAGGGAGTTCAAGCATTTGCTCGCCTATCAAAGCTCTCTATTACAAGGTGTCCCAAGCTTTTGCATGAGTTGCCCAAAAATCTTCTTTCTTTAAGAAAACTGGATATTGAGGAGTGCCCGATGTTGGTGTTTGCATGGGTTCTAAGCTCTACAGAGCGGAATGAAGTGAGGAATACACTTCACTTTGATTCACTCGTCTCCTTGCATCTAAACAATGTTTTGATTTCGGACTCCTGTAGTTTTGAAGTCTGTGGTCAAGCAGTTCTTAGAAACTCAAGGTATAGCCTCTTGAGTTCGTTGACTTCCTTGAAAGTGGAAAGTATTCGGGGTCACACATGCCTACCCATTTGGTTCTTAGGGCTGACAGGACTCGTAGAATTATATCTCTCTGGTTTCGAAGAACTGACAACATTGTGGGAGAACGAGTTGAGACTACAAGGCTGTCTCCCTGTCCTCCGACGCCTTGCAATTCGAAATTGCCCCAAACTTGTCTCCTTGTTTGCTGAAGGAGGAAAAGGAGATGACCTTAAATCTCTTCAAAAGCTTTCCATCTACCGCTGTCCATGCCTCTTCTCTTTCCCAACAACAGGTTTGCCGTCTACTCTGAGAGAGCTGCAGATTGAATTCTGTGATGGTCTGCTGTCCCCACTTGATTTGACGTTGCTGAATAATCTTGAGAAGCTGTATATTTCTTCCTGTCCATCGCTCACATACTTAAGTGCTGGAAGGGGGCTACCACTTGCTCTCAAAGAACTGATGGTTCATCGCTGTGCAAAGCTAAAGTCGCTAATAGCAGAGGGGATGAAGAACATTTCTCCATCTCTTGAATATATAGAGATCTGCGATTGTAAGAGTCTCAAAACACTACCAGATGTTATGCAAAATAATTGTCTCAAGAATCTATGTCGACTGCAGATATGGAACTGTGAGAATCTAGAGTCCCTTCCAGAAGGATGGTTTCCCACAACCAATTTGACTGAATTTTATATCTTCGACTGTGAGAAAATCGAGCTCCTTACAAACCACACGTACAACAACAACAACCACCTTGCTTCTCTCAAAACGCTAGGACTAAATAGTTCTCCTATGGCTACAGGACTCGTCTCTCTCATTCTCAATGAAGGGAGTTCCTTCTGCTTCACAAACATCACTTCACTTGACATCGCCAATGTCGACATCGGTAAGCTGTGTGGTTTGCACAGATTGTACTCTCTCAGAGGACTCTCCCTTTCTGATTGCGATTGGGTTTCCTTTCCAGAAGATGGGAAGTTGTCGTTTCCCTCCTCTCTGGTCGTTCTCCGCATCTGGAAATTCCCATATCTGGAGAAGCTATCTTTCAAGGACTTTGAAAATCTCGTCTCTCTTGGACAACTTCAAATCGACAACTGCCCCAAACTCACGTCCATTTCGGAGCTAGGACAGCTTCCCTCACTTTCGGATTTGGAGATCTGTTACTGCCCCAACCTCGCATCGTTTCCGGAGCATGGGCTGCCTCCCTCGCTTTTGCCTTTGGTGATCCACGGGTGTCCGATACTGGAACAACGATGTGAAAAGGGTAAAGGCAAATATTGGCGCTTCATTGCACACATTCCTGAAGTCTGGATAGACCATAGATTCGTATTTGACCCAAGCAGCTAATGGCCCAAGTTTATTAACTTCCCTTTTTTTTGTAACTTCCCCTTTGTCATGTTAGTTCAACTGATTTCGCTACATCATCGACCCACTGCACATGTACCATATGGTATCTAATTATCTATATGTTTCGCACGCAGTTCCATGTACAGATTTTCCTCCCACATCTACCCCATTTTTTCAACACAACTTGCCACCACATTAATGAATTCAACCGACGGCCCATATCAGATCTCAGCCCAACTTGAGTAAAATGACTTCATTCCTTTTACTGTCTCCTAATGCAGCTAACGTTTTCTTCATTTATTCTCTTTTAACTGTCCAGAATTTGGGGAAAAAGACACCATCGTTATCCCCAAACATAGAGAAGAAACACAGCCCATGCTCCGCCATGCCATCCCTCTGGTGATTCTGGTTCGATAAGTCTGGCAACTCTGGTGCAATCATTCTAGCGACTCTGATACAATGATAGAAATTTGGGTTTTTTTTTTTTGTGTTGTGATTTGATTTGATTTTTGTTTGTGATACTTTCCATATGGTTTTGGATTTTTTTAAACTTCACATAGTTACACTTTGCAGGTCCATTTTGAATCATGATTTTGATCTTCATCCCAATTGTTGGTTCCTAAAAAGTACAGAAAAAAAAAATCCGTATTTATTTTCGATTGGCAATCAAGAAGGAAGGTTGCATGGCACAGTGTTGCAGCATTGGTAAACATATTAAGTACTGAATTAAAAAAAGATAAATTAATTTTAGTTCCAATTCTCTCTTAATTTACTAATGGTTACAATGTACTCATAATAATGGTGGAATGGTGATTGTGGTGGTAGTGGTGGTGTGTTGGTGGTGATGGAGTGGTGGCGGTAGCGGCGGCGGCGGTGGTGGTTTTGGAGTGCTGGTGATAGTGGTGTAATGGTGGTGGTGGAGTGATGGTGATGTAACGGTGGTAGTGAGTGGTGGTGGTGGTGATGGTGGCGGTGGAGTGATGGTGTAGTGGTGATAGTGAGCGGTGTCGGTGGAGCGATAGTTGTGCAATGGTGGCATTGTGGTGGTGGCGGCAGCAACGGTGTGATAGTGGTGGTGGCAGTGTGGTAATGGTGGTGGTGGTGATGGAGTGATAGGGGAGTGGTGGTGGTGGTGGTGATGGTCGCGAAGTGGTGGTGGTGGTGGTGGAGGAGTGGTGGTGGTGGTGATGGTCGCGAAGTGGTGGTGGTGGAGTGGTTGTAGGAGTGGTGGTGGTGGTAGGAGGGGTTATGGTGGTGGTATGATGATTAAATGCAAGTACACAAGAATTCGGCCAGAATTAAGTAGCTCAAAGCTACTTATTTTTTTTCAATTTTTTAGCCTACATTTTAAGTAGCACTTAATTTGTTAAGCAATATATAATATCGTTATCAAACATACTGAATCACTTATTACTTAATTGATTCAATTTTAAGTGCTGAATTTAGGTTATCAAAGAAGCCCTAAGTTGCTTATTTGCTTTGGTTTCTTAGATTTCTACAAGATGAGATGTTAAGAAGAGTGTCGAGGAACTTCAAGTCTTCGATCAGATTGGCCTGTATGCTTACACATGAATCCAGTTAGTCCTTGAAGAAATGGAGTGTGTCTAATAGAGCATTTAGATTGGTAGGTTGTATGTCCGGTTTTATCAATTTTTGCGAGCTCCATAAAATTACAAAGGAAAATAGTACCTAATTTTAGTTTGATGGCAGTTATGGCTTGCGCTTTTTGTGGCACCAATACCAGTTCTTGGCTTGGGACATCTATAGCAAGTGAAGAAAATGCTTTCAGGGTCTACACATCACTGATCGAGATCATCAGCTGCTATTCAAAAACAAGGAGGGGGATTTGAAGGCATTCCTTGACATTTTCATAGCAAATGACTGATCAAGAATTGTGTTGGTTGATACTGAATTAGCCTGGATAACAGATATTGTGCAGTACTTTTGTTTTGTATAGTGTAGTGGTTTTATCTTTGATAAGCTTCAAGGCTATTCCCTTGGATTGACTGTTTCTTGGAAGGATTTCATAAATGAGAGGAATGACTTTTCACACGTGGGATGTGTTCTTTTTATCCAAAGCACAATCAATTCATTTCAAAGAAGCCAAACGACATCTACAGATATCCATACGAAAACAATGACAAGGGACACAACCAAACCATCCAGCTAAAAATGAACAAGAAACTCAAAACAAGGAAGATGAATGTCCAAGACCAGGAATGACTTCACACCGCCAATAAAGGTCGGGATACGTGGAGTAGGAAATTCAGACAATCAACCCCTAAGGATGGATGAAATCCCAAGCCACCTACAACAATAATCTCCGACGGATATCAAACAGCAGGAGCATGATCAATTGCCTTGGACTACTGTCCAAAAAGCACACCAGCTGTCTTCAAGCGAGGATGCAAAATGCTGTCAACCAAGGACGCGTACGAGTTCTCACACCAAAGCAGTGGAGGGAATCTCCTAGGCAAACCTACACTTGCACGACAGGCTAGTGGTTCGATCCCACAATAGCATTATTGTATATTTTTGCATGTCTCTTGATGATATCCTTCTTTTGCATGTGTCTTGAATCTGATTGCTAGTCATGGAGTTCATAAATCTACCAGCAACTCATGCATTGATTCATTGAGTTCAATCATTCAACAATAGCTAATTCATCAGTAGCTAATAGAATTCTCCACCAAGAGTACATGGACACAAAAGCTATACATCGTAAGAACTATAGCCCAACTAAAGCTCTGACAAAAAAGGGCTTTCTTTTCAATATTACGATGTTGTTATTTATTTATTACTCCATTCGTCTCTTTTTAAGTGTCCAGCTATTATGAAAACGTCATCATTACACATTTCACTTCAATTTTTACCTAAACTTTCTCTCCTTACCCTATATGAAAACATCATCATTACACTTTTACCCACTAACTTTTTAAAATAGAATATACTTTTAGGGGTACCTGTAAAATAAAAAATGTACAATTTTTTACCCACTAACTTTATAAAATGGACATTTATTGAGTGACAGCCCAAAATAAAATACTAGACCCTAAAAAAGGGACGGAGGGAGTACAATATTCTTCAAATTTAAACCACATCTCACCTAAGTTTAATAATTCTCCATGGGTGTAGAGCCGCCAGTGGCTAACAGCCTAATTAACACACATGCTCTATATTTAGGTTTCGTTCTTGTAAACTATAAGTCTTGCAAGTTATTTCGGTATTTTTTTTATTTTTTCGTAACTTTTTATTCAACTCTTCATCGTAATTTTTAGGGTTAATCGTTTAGCTTGATGAGATGAATCGGAAAAATATAAAAATATGGAAGGATGTTGAAAAAATTCAAATAAAACAATATTTTAGATAAATAAGACAGCTGTTCAACTTGATGGAGTACTTTTTTTCGTCTTTACCTTTTAGACTGCTCTCGTCGAGATGGGTGATTAACTCAAAAATATCACACAAATCTAAGAAAAGTTCAGAAAAGACGAATAAAACACACAAAACGAAGAAATAAATTAAGTTTACAAGAACCCAGAGTGGTGTGCGCATCGATTGTTGGTTATCGAGATAAGATTCGAGCCGTCGGATGCACGATCCGATGGCTTGGAGGTGCGCAGCACGGTGCTGTACACCTCACTGCACGGCATGTAGAGACCCGTAATTTCATCATTTAATCTTTGGTATTTATAATGCAATTGGTCTATAAATAAATATGAATTTAAGTTTTGAACAAAATGTTGTTAATGTGTGAGGGTGTATGAGTTGGGGGTTATAATGTGATGTTTGTTGAATAGAGGGGTGTTAGTGCATTAGGGCTATATGTATCAACACTCACAAAGATAACACTTCACTTTCCCCTTTTCTTTTTTTAACGCCAGCTCTCTCTCCCTCCTCTCCCTTTCTCTCTGTCTCCTCTCTCTCACTCCCTCAACCGAATTCTTGCTACTCCACCATCAATCCTTGAAAACCCACGCACATATCTTCATCCTCGGCCCTCGGATCGCGTGGGAAGAGCTCGGTGGAGGCATATTTCGGATTTGGAGGCTAGGGTTTGCTTTGAGCTCAAAGCTTGGTCTTGATACTTGAGGTAGGGATCTCCAGCCTTCTTTATATGTGTTAAGTGTTGGTTTGATGTGCAAGGATTAAGTTTGATCATCTATTTTGAGTCTTGAATAAATCTAGTGTATGCTGAAAATTTCGTGGGTTCTCGTAATCTGTCGTTTTGGGGCCCTTCTGCTAGGAATCAATTTTTGGTGTCTTCATAACTGTTAAAGTTCGTTTCAATACGAAGATTTTGGTACCAAGATCATGCAAAACCGATAATCACACAATTAGTTATGAATTTTTGAATACTGGCTGTTTGCTGGATGTGCGAATCTGTGCGTGGCTGTTTTCTTTTAACTTCTGGGCATGATGAACATTTTGGGTGGCTTTGGGTCTTTTACAGGAGTTGCATATTTAAGTTAAGAAGAGATTGGCGTTGGAATCAAGTAATTTGGTTAAGTATACAATTTTTGGTGAATTTCTAAAGCAGGGTTGGTTGACTGGTGCGAAAATGGTTGCGAATCGGTTTTTCTTTTGATTGTTGGGTTAACCTCCTTTCGTTTCTGAACCTGGAATTTTTACTGAGTGTAGGGCTTGTAGTGGTGCAACCTTTGGCATTGGTTTCAATGTTTTTGGGTTTAAGATGAAAGAGTTATGATTTTTCAATCAATTTTACTTATTCCCGCGTAGAATCTGGCAGCACCGACGGACTTTGGTAAAATGGCCATAACTCCTAGCTCGGGACTCAAAATGACGCACCGTTTGTTTTGTTAGAAACTAGACACATAGAGCTTTCCAACGATACATGCCATGCATCATGGGTATGTCCGAGCGATAACAGGTTTGCATCCATAGTTGACCCAAATTTTGCCTTTGCACTAGTTTCATGGTTACGTTGAACCATAATCATAAGGCCGTAGTAAGGCTACCCGAACTCTGTTTCTTTTTGATGTATGACCTTTGGATCGAAGAAGAAGAAGCCTACTTTTCAATGGTTTAAATGTCGTTCTTAAATTTATGTTATTTGATGGGATATAGTCAAAACTTCAAGTGTGAATGATTAATTTCACCTATTGGATATGTGGGGATATGATGAGTTGATCTAGATGATTAATTATTGGGATATGAGAACTAGTGAGCATAAGGGTTAAAATACTTGTAAACGATTGGAATAGAAAATGGATTAGATGGATGATACGATCGATGATAAATTAAGTTGTAGAATGTTTGACGCGATGTGTAAATTATTCGATGTCTTTCCATGAGATTGAGTCTTTGGGCTTGCGGGATACTTGCAGTGAGTTAAACAGGATTTGGTGAATCACTTGGCATGAGTGCATGGTTGTTAAGCATTGATGGGTACTACAAAGATGAGGATCTTTATAAGTATTTGCAAATTAGACTTTTCATGGAGATGTCACAAAGGGGGTACATTATGTGGTAATATGAGATGTGAAATAAATGGTTGATTTATAATGTGAAGGATGTGGGTTTTTGTGCTTTCTTTATTGAAATGATGAAGACAAGATTATTTACGTGTAACTGAATCTAAGTATTGGTGTGAGAGATATATTTTGCTATGTGTGGGGATTAGAGAAATGGTGGATAAAGAGATTGCTTGTTAGTGAGTATATGTGACACTAACTGAACGATAGTGAAAGCCACGGATCCACCGTAAGGTGCGATGCCGAAAATGGGACGTACGGGGGTCCTAAAAGCCCGGAATTGAATCGAAAGGATTTTAGTGGACACACGGGAGTCCTTAAAGCCCGGAATTGAATCAAAGGATTTTAGTGGACACACGGGAGTCCTTAAAGCCTGGAATTGAATAAAAGGATTTTAGTGGACGCACGGGGGTCCTAAAAGCCCAGAATTGAATGGAAAGGATTTTAGTGGACGCACGGGGGTCCTAAAAGCCCGGAATTGAATCGAAAGGATTTTAGTGGACACACGGGAGTCCTTAAAGCTCGGAAATGAAATTGAAACATGTGACAGTGAAAAATGGAGAATCTTCATAGTATATAGCATCATACTAAGATTGAAATGTCAGTTTGAGTTGGTAACTTGGATTGTCCAATATGTCAATACATGTTTTATATTCCTTCTTTTAGATCTCTAAATCATTGTGGCTTGTTTTCCTGATATGCGGTGGTCAACTTGTTTTGTGTGAATGCATATTTGGTACCTTGTGGTGCTATGCATTGCGAAAGTTCATAAAAGAAATCTTATTGTGAAGAGATTTTTACTAGATGTTAAACTTGAGATTTGAAGATTGATTTGGGGTTGACGAGTGAGTTTTCTTGTTGTTGAGGTGCGGTATTGTTTGACTTGTCATTGCTTACCTTTTGTTCTAACTCTACATGCCTAGCATGTATATTTTGGGGTGAGGTTGGCTAGTTGTATGAGAAAAGAAAGTGAAAACATTTCGTTAAAGAACTAAGATTAATCTTTAGGTCATTGAGATGGAAATGAAAAAGCAAGGATTGATTTGGATAACGCCGTAGCGGTAAGCTGAGATTTTTAAGAATATTGGTGTGTGTGGGTGAGAGTGTTGGTGTTTGAGAAATGGAGTTAAATATTTTCCAGCGTGAGTATGACATTTTGAGCTTCACTTTTGACAAAACAAGTATGCTTTTGGAAAAATGTTTTCCCTTATGATCTGTCTTCACTTTTGCATGTAATTTAGGTATGGATATCTCTACGAGCTAGTGTAGCTCACCCTATCCTTTCAGGTACTCGCTATGGCACGTAGCTTGGATTGCATGAAATGCACATTGAGATGTCTCTTGAGAGCTTCAATGGTATCATAAAGGAAGTGTTTATCATCTAGTCAAATTCATGTTGTGTACTTTACTCGTAATGGAAAGTTGTACCTTTTGATAAGAATACATGTAAAGCTATGTGTAAATTCCTCTCCTTGATCATTATGGAACTCATTTAATTGTAAACGTCGGGGGACTTTATGTAAAAAAAAAAAAAATTAGAGAGAAGAAGAAGAGACTTTGATTCTTTATTTGGATTGGCATGACAGTTAAGGGTAAATATAGTTTGAGAGGAAGACTTTTGTTGTGGAAAATATATTATTATTTTAGCTGAAAATCGAGGGCGTGACACGGCACCAACCCGAAGTCCCATATATACAGTCATAGGAGGACAATAATTAAAATTTTCATACGCAACTTGGATGAGCAAGTGTTAGAATTAGAAATAAAAATTGGACAGACAAAACTTATAGGATAATCTATATTATAAAACAGAGCGGTTTTCTATCAAAAATGTCTATGCATACAAACAAAGCTACCTCTATAACCGTTCGATCATACTTCCTATTAACTTTGTATCCGTTGGATCGAATGCATAGCCTAATTATAAACCTACAATTTATATCCTAATTACACGTTTCCTAATAAATCCTTAAATATATCCCTTTCCTTAATTTTGTTCCCTTTTTTGAATTGGAGTAAATCAATTGACCCTGTTCAAAATGTAAACATTTTGAAACGTTTTTGAAATGTTTCTCTGTTCCCTTTTCCAATTGATTTTCCTATTTCCAATTGATTTTTACAACTCATCACCACGTCTCTCTCTCTGTGTGGTTCAAAAACAGCACCTTTCGGAAGTTACCACAACCATTGCCACCAGCACCATCGTACACCACCACAAACCACCGTCATCGGCAACAACAGCCACAAATCCTTCATCGTTGGTCGTTTTGTCAATTAGGCTTCTTTCTTTATAGATTTTTTTCTCAAGTTCTCTTACTTCTAAATAATTTCCTGTTTGATTCCTACCAAATGTAATTTTTTGGGTGCTTTTGTAGTAATCTGTAAAGAGGGTTTGATTCACTTAAAAAATATCCCAATGTAAGTTTTGATATGATAAGTTCAACCTTTTATTATGGGGATTGTGTTCTATTTTGAGTTGAGTTGTGTTGGTTTCATTAGGGATTTATTTTAACTATAGTATTTACTTAGAGCATTCCTCTCTCATTTACCAGTCCGTGATTACCAACGTTGGCTCCTCCACAACAGGAGCCACAGATCACGGCTCTGAATAAATAGTAACTGCTGTGGTATCTATAGCATTTTTTACTTATTCGCTGAATCTCACGTTGTCTCTATTTATCTCACTGTTTGTCTAATTTTGAATTTTGTTTCATTTTCTTTTTAGCTTGGAAGGCACTCTATTGATGGTGGGAAAGCTATTTCACTGTAAGCGTTTATTGTTCAATTAAAGAGAATTAATAACTCTTACAAAAAGGTTATATCCTTACCCTTTTTTTGGTAGGCAAGTTTCACGACCTCTCTCTATGTTGTTTTACCTTCGGCAGAGTGCACAGATTTGGTGGCGGCGTTATCTGTGAGGTTTGTGCCTGAATTCTCGAACTCCCTCACTCAATCCTTCTCTGACAACGTTGTCCATGGAAAATCACTCACATAGATCAATCCATTTGTATACGTCGTACGATACCTCACTACCTCACTGTTATATACTCCATCAATTTTCTTAAACTCGGATCTAAATGCAAAATATACAAGTAAAAAAGTGACTTTTCGGATTTTTTACTACCCTTCGAGACTTTTCATTACTTTTAACTCATATTGTTGCACCGATTAAAAAAATGCTAAATACACATTTTATTCTTCGTCTACCAGAAACAAATGGAATCTCTTAGTTTGGTGATATTTGCTTATGTATTGCTTCTTGGGTGGTACTTAGACACAATTCTTTTGCAAGTGTGTTGGGCTTTTCATGAATGAAAATAAGTTTTCCTTTGATAAAAAGTAAAAAACTACAATCATGGGTTGTATTGAGAACGGCTAGATATGTATCTGGATTCACATTACTCTCCAAAAGGGCACGGTTTTCAAAAACAAAAAAGGAAATGGGAAAGGAGGCATTACAACCAACGACCTACATCCCAAATTTTATTTCTGTTTCGTTTTACTAACTGTTAGTATTCCCATGACATATTTGCTTATGTTTGAAGTATTTTTACTACAACTTTTATACATTATTAAAGGGTATTTTGAATTGATGTGTGCCATGATTATTTATGTAGTTGATTAGATAAACTATGTTTAAACATATTTAACTATTAGTCGGCTTGGTTGGCGAGGTGATCAGTAACATTCATTTAATATACGAAATTTTTTTCAAGTACTATTATGCATTATGTAGTCGCCATGAAAAGAGTACATGCATGTTAACCCCAATACAACTTAGGATCGATGTATATCATTTTGCGAGTGGGGTCTTGGCCTTCAAGAGATTAGAGGGACAAAATTGAATAATTTGTTGAATATCAAATTCGAGCCGTGCCTTCAGGCACGGACATGCACTAGTATTTAACTATTAGTCGGCTTGGTTGGCGAGGTGATCCGTAACATTCATTTAATATATGAAATTTTTTTCAAGTACTATTATGCATTATGTAGTCGCCATGAAAAAAGTCCATGCATGTTAACCCCAATACAACATAGGATCGATGTATATCATTTTGCGAGTGGGGTCTTGGGCTTCAAGAGATTAGAGGGACAAAACTGAATAATTTGTTGAATATCAAATTCGAACCGTGGTTTCAGGTACGGACATGCACCAGTCTTAAATACAATTTTTGATATTTCTGACAAAAGCACTGTAAAAATTTGGAGAAGTAGAAGACCGATATTGCTTCAACTTATCCGCAGTCGGTCCTTTGTACGTGTAGTGTTGGTTGTGTGGCTATAGATTCTTCTCAACTAACACAGAAGAAGAGGTCACTCTATTATTGACTCTCTCTCTCTCTCCGATGAGAGAGAAATTTCAAGGAGGAGGGCCCTGCTGATCCATTATGCTTCTCTCTCCCATTGCTTTCTTCTGTCGGGGCGAGACCGCACAACCGCTCTTTGATGGAGTTGGGGTATTCTCCTTTTCCTGTCACAACAATTCAATTTCATTTCACTTCTCATTTCCTATCCTTGTTACTAATTTTTCCCCACTATGCGTTGACTAATTACTGACGTAGTTATTTTTTACTTCTGTATCCTACTTTTTTTTTTTAACTAAGGAACTACCCTGCAGCCGAGGCACTGTTGGACCCGACTCCGTGATCCAAACCTTGGAGGAGACTAGATTAGCAACCCACCGCCATGGCTCCGCACTTAAATCATGGTTTGTCTCCAAGGGGAATCGAATCTGCTATGTTGCAAGCGCAGGTTCGCCCTTACCTTGTTGACAACCCATAGGTGGGTTCCTGTATCCTACTTGTGTTCATCAATGTGTGAATGAGGTCAATTAGATTAGTTGAACTTGATAGTAGGGGTGAAAGAAAAACCGACAAACCGAAAAAACCGACTGATCGGTTCAGTTTTCGGTCAGGGTAAGGGGGGTTTGGTCAGCTTCGGTTTGGACTGAACGAACCGATCAATTTTTTGTTCAGTCTTGGTTGCTTGGGAATTTCTCCGGACCAAACCGAACCGAACCAATATACCCCAGAAACATACCGATTTGTAATAATCAATCAAAGCCGTCCATCTTAAACCAAAAATAAATTAAAAAATCTCAGTCGTCCATCTCAATCTAAACCATCCATTTCAATCTTTACGCCGGACTGAAAAACTTGAAAAAACCCATAGGATTGAACCACCCCGAACAGATTTCAGTCCATTGTTTTTTTCGATCGGGGTCGGTTCCCGGCTACAATAATCCGAACCGATCAGTTCGGTCCTGAACACACAAAAACCGAACCGAACAGAACCGACTAGTTTTCACCCCTACTTTTTGATAGTGCATATTTGAAATTCTTAGTAAAACGCACGTAAAGAAGGAAAATACACTATGGTTCCCTTCTTTTAACATGCTATAATCAAAAGTTGCAAAAAGACAGCGAGAAACAGAGAGAGAGAGAGAGAGAGGGGGTTAATTTTGTACATGGGAGATAAATTATTCGCAACACCAGTGGGCTATAATATTGAAGGTGTCATTTATCGATGTTCCTCGTTATATTAGCGAAGTATCATTTCGATTCTCAATACAAAACTATGTTGCAAATTTCTAAAAGGTTGGACGGAGTTAGCCACAATGACTCTCTCCGTTAATACTTTGGAACCAGTGGTTAATTTAAGCCTAACACAGGGGATATTTAAGCCTAACAGTAACAAAACATTATTGTAGATATTTCGTTCAATTTGGACAATTACGAAAATACTGTCGTATAAAAGTATCGATGCATACAATCTTGTGCATTCAAATTCTTTCCAAAACATAAAACATTAAATTGATTGTTAAATTCTTATTTTTTTGATGCATGCAGTCATAAGTGGACGGTTATTAAAAGATTAGGCGAGCAAGTGATAGAATTAAAAGAAATTTTGTATGGGCGAAGTTATATAAGTGTAAATAATTTTCCAATGTTTTCAAAAATAAAAAACTGCTATTGTTCTAAAGAAATTTTGAGAAGCTCGCTCGCTCGAAGTTATCCGCTCTGTTTGTCGTTTGTGTGGCCTGGTCAATTCGCCCGGGAGGTCCTTCGTTAAATGTGTGGCTATGGATTCAACCTAACATAGCCACATAGGGGATTCCGGGACCCTACAGTGAGCAAGCCACTACATGAGTGTAGCGATTATTCGGACTGTGCATTTCCCCAATCAATGGTTCAGATTTGTTGTTAACTTTTATAGATCAGAATTATCTTTTATTGATAAAGATAACAAGTATATCTGAACCATTAATTGTTGAGACAAACGACTCGATTACTCCCTACATGGGTTGCTACAAGTCCCCGCTCGATCTATAACATAGGAGACTCCATTATTGACTCTCTAACTCCATTATTTTGATCCCACAACCACTAATCTCATGGACTTGCGTATTCTCCTTTCCTACCTTGTGTGGAGTCTTGCTTGCTAAGGGTGCGTTCTTGTAACCGTACATTCTAAAATCTTATTTCCGTACTTTTTATTTTTCATAATTTTTTGTTTAGTTTTTCGTTGTAATTTTTGGATTAATCATTCGTCTCGATGAGACAAATCGGAAAAGATTAAAAATGTGGACCGATATTGAAAAAATTCAAATAAAATGGCATTTTAGATAAATAAGACAGTTGTTTGTACTTTTTTTAGTTTTTAGTAAATTGTTTTTATGCTTTCGGTCATAATTTTGTACTTTCTAGACTCCTCTCGTCAAGACGAACGATTAATCCCAAAAAGTAAGACGGAATTCTAAAAAAAAAAATTATGAAAATTCAAAATATCGAAAGAAGTTTTTGATTATAAGTTTACAAGAAAGAACGCAGCCTAAGTAGTTGTGTCTTTCTCTTTCATTGGTATTTTCAAGGAAGAAGAGGATGGAAACATTTTTTTACTGCACTTGCATGAGTCTACTTGAACTTCCTTAGCGACCCTGAAATCGAATATGTTGATCAATTCATTTCACTTCTCTTGGATAATAAGTGGATAGATATAGAAAAATTAATAAGTTCATTGTCTCACATCAAAAAAAGTAAAAACAGTAATAAAAAAAACAGTACTATAGATATCTTAGTTTGGAGAAAGTCTACAATACACCCCATTTAAAAGGGTATACCATATGCAACTATTTTTTGTTCATTAATAACATTTTAGCGTATTTCGTAACTTTTGTTCTAGAATTCATAACTTTTCAGCAGTACGATTTGCAACACTTTCATTATGATTCATTACATTTTGGTATATCTCGTAACCTTTATACGATTCGTAACTTTTTAACAATACGATTCGTTACATTTTCTCTATAATTGATAACATTTTGGGGGTGCATATGATAAACACCCAAATAAGGGCTATGTATTATAGTCTTTCCCCTTAATTTGTAGATACTTTTGTTCAACTTATGCAATTCCAAAAAGGGGGCGAACGAATTACTAACTTCTACTCCTATATATAATTCTAGAATACTGTTAAAAAAAAGGATCGTGTGAACTCATCAGCCCGAAAGTCCTCCCTTGTGTTACTTGTGTAGGTGTACATTTAGACTATACTTCTCAACTAACATTGGAGACTCCATTATTGACTTTCTCTCTCTTATGAGAAAATTTTCAAGGAGAAGGGCCCTCCATGATGCTTATGTGGAGTTCAACTAGCAAAACTCCATTTGGTGAAGATCTATTAGCATTCACGCATTAGCAGCCTTTGGTTTCTCTGTAAAACACAACTTCCTTTCCACAGAGCTAAAAAATGGCTGAAGTATTCCTTGGTGCTTTCGTTAACGTGCTAGTTGATAGGTTAGCATCCCGTGATCTGTGGAACTTTGCACGTAAGGAGCGGATTGATACTCAGCTGACGAAATGGAGCAGCATGTTGGAACAAGTTCAAGCGGTGGTTGCGGATTCTGAGGAGAAACAAATCACCGATCGGGAGACTAATTTGTGGCTCTCCGACCTTGAAGACTTGAGTTATGATATGGATGACGTACTGGATGAGTTCGCTACTGAAGCTTTGCGACGGAAGGTGATGGAAGAGCCTCGAGCTAGCACCAGCAAGGTACCTAAACTCATACCTAATTGCTGCACAAGTTTCAATCCAAGCACTCTTGTGTCTGATTTTAGAATGAGGCCCAAGATGGATGAGATTACTGCAAGGTTGCTAGACCTTTTTGATCGAAGAATTAGGCTTGGCTTGAAAAACACTGATGCAGGGGGGTCTAGTAATGCTTCACAAAGACGACCCACTTCATCTTTGATAATTGAACCTCGTTTATATGGTAGTGATCATGATAAAAAGACTATAATAGAGTTGCTCTTAAGTGATCAATCTGGTGGTAAAAAAGTTGATGTAGTCCCGATCGTGGGTGTGGGTGGGGTCGGCAAGACCACCCTTGCTCAGATGGTTTACAACGATGAGATGGTGGACAGACATTTTGAGATGAAAGCATGGGTCTGTGTATCAAATGTGTTCGACATTGTAGGAGTGGCTAAAGGGATTCTCGAGAGTATTACTGCCGAGACCTGTGATCTTGATGCCTTGGATCAAGTTCAAGATGAGCTACGAATGGCTTTGGCAAGGAAAAGGTTCTTGATCGTTCTTGATGATGTGTGGAACAAAAGCCACATTGACTGGAGCAGTTTAAATAGTCCTTTCAATGATGGAGCCCTAGGAAGTAAAGTCATTGTAACAACACGCAATATGGAATTTATAATGGCTGGAACCAATAAATATCATTTTCTAACAGACCTATCCTAGGATGATTGTTGGTCAGTGTTTGCACAACATGCATTCGAGGATAGAAGTATGGATGCAAATCCAAATTTGGTTTCAATTGGTCGAAAAATTGTCAAAATATGTACAGGCTTGCCTTTGGTTGCTAGGACACTCGGTAGCCTTCTACGGTGTGAATTGACAGAGGATGAATGGGAAGGTGTATTGAACAATAAAATATGGGAGTTATCAGAAGAGGGTAGTAATATTATTACTGTGGCTTTGAGATTAAGTTACTATCACCTCCCTTCGCATTTGAAGAAGTGTTTTACATATTGTTCCATATTGCCGGCAGGTTATGAATTTGAGGAGAAGGAACTAGTTTTGTTGTGGATGGCAGAGGGCTTAATTCCGGAGCAAACAGGGCAAAAGCAAATAGAAGATCTTGGTTGTGAGTACTTCCGTGAATTGTTATCGAGGTCATTTTTTCAACCACCAAGTAATGGTGAACTATTTGTAATGCATGACCTCATTAGTGTTTTTGCTCAGTTTCTTGCAAGAAAAATTTGTTTTAGGCCGGAGGATAAACCAATGGGGAGTGAAAGTATCAATAAGGCTCGACATTCATCCTTTAGACGTGGGTATCGTGATGGCATAAAGAAGTTTGAGGCTTTTCGGAAAGCCAAAAATTTGCGGACATTTTTAACATGTGGATCTAGACATCAAGGATTTTCCAACTTGACTAGCAATGTACCCCTCCGTCTATTGCCGGGTCTCAAATGTTTACGTGTGCTTAGTTTGCGAAGCTATGGAATACGTGAACTTTCGAATTCGATTGGGGTTTTGAAACATGTGAGGTGCCTTGATCTTTCATGTGCCTTGATTTTAACATTACCAGAATCAATAAGCACTCTCTACAACCTACAAACGCTAATTTTGAGAGACTGTAAAAATCTCAAAAAGTTGCCTGCAAACATTAGTGACTTGATTTGTTTGCGTCATCTCGATGTTACGGGTGCAGATTCCTTAAAAGAAATGCCACCAAATATTGGAAAATTGACAAGTTTCCAAACATTATCAAACTTTATTGTTGGCAATGGCAACGGCTCAACGATAGATGAGTTGGGCAACTTGATTCATCTTAGAGGGACACTTTGCATCTCAGGGTTGGAGAATGTGACGGATGCTCTAGGTGCAATGAGGGCCAACTTGAAGTATAAACAAGGCTTAGATGTGTTATTGATGAAATGGAGTAACATCTCCAATAATTCTTGCAATGGAAGTGTTGAATCAAAAGTGCTTGACATGCTAGAACCTCATGAGAGGTTAAAAGAGCTTTCCATTAATGGTTATGGTGGCCTCACATTCCCAACTTGGGTCAAAAATTCGTTGTTCTCCAATATGGTATGCTTAAAGTTCCAAAATTGTGAAAAATGCACTTTGTTGCCATCTTTGGGGCAGCTACCCTCACTTGCAAAGCTCTACATTCAAGGTATGAAGGCAATAGATAATGTTGGACTTGAATTCTATGGGCTGGGTTGCTCAAATCCTTTTCCAGCTCTAGAAATTTTAACCTTTGAGGACATGCCCGAATGGAAAGACTGGACTCCTTTTGGAGAGGGAGGTCAAGCATTTGCTCTCCTTTCAAAGCTGTCTATTAAAAGATGTCCCAAGCTTTTGCATGTGTCGCCAAGAAATTTTCCATGGTTAAGAAAGCTGGATATTGAGTGTCCGGTGTTGGTGGTTGCATGGGGTCCAAACCCTATACAGCTGAATGACGTCAATGAAGTGAGGAACACGGTTCCCTTTGATTCATTCGTCTCATTAAATCTAAAAAATGTTTCGATTCCGGACTCTTATATTCCAAAATTCGGTGATCAAGTAATGCTAAAAAACACAAGGCATAGCTTCTTGGTTCTTTCAAGGGCTTACTGGACTCCAAGAATTATATCTCTTTGGTTTTGAAGAACTCACAACATTGTGGAAGAATGAGGTGAGAATACAAGGCTGTCTCCCTGCCCTCCGACGTCTCACTATTGGACGTTGCCCCAAACTTAGTTCCTTGTTTGCAGAAGGAGAAGAAGGAGATGAGCTAATATCTATTCAAGAGCTTTCCATCGACAGGTGTCCACGTCTTAAATCTCTCCCAAAGACAGATTTGCCGTCTACGCTAAGAGAGCTGCGGATTAGATTCTGTGATGGTCTGGAGTCCCTACCTGATTTGACGTTGCTGAATAATCTTGAGGTGCTGGAGCTTTATCATTGTTCATCCCTCACATACTTAAGCTCTCCATGCAAAATGGTGCAGAGTGGCCAATCATCTCAACAAGGACGGCTCGGATTGGATCTGAGCGCATGCAAACCATCTATTACTCGGTGTAGATCTGAGTTGTCGATTGCCGAGATTAAAAGCTGGACACCATTCCCCATAAGTGGGCTACCACGGACTCTCCGAGTATTGAATGTTGATAATTGTGCAAAGCTAGAGTCGCTACTAGCAGAGAAGGGGATGAAGATCAATTGCCCAGATCTTGAATTTATTTCTATCTCGTCTTGTAGGCGCCTCGAAACCCTACCAGATGTTATGCAGAATAACGGTCTCAGGAATCTCAGTCAACTGGTAATAAGATCCTGTGATAATCTGGAGTCTCTTCCGGAAGGATGGTTCCCCACAACCAATCTCACAGAATTTGATATCATCCGCTGCCAGAAACTCAAGCCCCTTCCAAACCACGCGTACAACAACAACAACCTTGCTTCTCTCGAAAAGCTGGGACTATATAGTTCTCCTGCAGCTACTGGACTCGTCTCCCACATTCTGGATGAAAGAAATTCCTCCTACTTCACCAACCTCACTTCACTTACCATCGCCAATGTGGATATTCCCATTGGTGACGGTAAACTGTGTGGTTTGCAGAGTCTCAGAAAACTCAACCTTTATGATTGTGATTGGGTGTCGTTTCCAAAAGATGTGTTGCCTTCCTCTCTGGTCGTTCTGGATATCTGGATATTTCCAAAACTGAAGAAGCTATCTTTCAAGGACTTTGAAAACCTCGTCTCTCTTGAACAACTTTGCATTAAAAATTGCCCCAAGCTCAAGTCCATTTCAGAGCTAGGACCGCTTCCCTCACTTTCGGACTTGTTGATCTCTGACTGCCCCAAGCTCGCATCGTTTCCGGAGCAAGGGCTGCCTCCCTCGCTTTTGTATTTGCAGATCAATGGGTGTCCGAAACTGAAACAACGATGTGAAAAGGGGAGAGGTCAATATTGGCGCTTCATTGCAGATGTTTCTCAAGTCATGATAGACGAGGATTGACCCAAGCAGTTAATGACCCAGGTGCGTTAATGCCTGCTTTGGCATGTTAGTTCAACTGATTTTGCTGCATAATTGACCCACTACACCTGTACCACATGACATCTTTATGCTTCACACTCAGTTTTCGTACAAATATGCTCTCTTTTTGGTCCTTATGTGTGCGAATTTTAGAACATCCTCCTTTGGATTGTGGAGTTAGAATTTTCCATTTTCGACTTGTTGAATGCCCTGCTCACTTACTTGGAATTACTAAATACTTGCGCATAATTGTTGCTAGGACATATTATAATCACACCATTATGCAACGATTTTTTGAAAAATGAAAACTTGTCAAGAGAAAATATAGAAACCGTAGAAATCATACCAACAATAAAGCAAACTTCTCCCGTAACCATTCTTTTTTTTTTTTGAACTGCCCATAACCATTCTTGACTCAGAAGTTTAGTGTTGGAAGATTCCATTATTACATATGGATAAGCGTGATTAATAAATATGTCCTTCAATTTGAACCTTTTTTACTGTCTACACAAGAAATTTTATTGGTGCAATCATTGATTTAGAGTAAACTTTTGTGACTGATCAAGTTATTATGATTGATCAAGTTGTTCCTGTTAAGTGTTTGTTTTCATAATTCATAGCAAGACTTGATAGGTTAATAGAGTTCTGAAATTTGATTTGGTTTGATGTTTTCAGTACTGCATTTATGAGGAGTGAAGATTCAAGAATGGCTTCTTCGTAAGAAGATTTTCTTGAGTAACCCTTTGCAACAAGAGAAAGAAAGATGGTATCAAATGCTCCAAACTTGTGGTGGTGTCATTTGTTTCTGCTCAAGTGTATTATATTTATTAGCCTGGAAATTCCTCAATGTTTGTGTCTTTTATCCTGTGATTTCAAGCATGCCCTAGTGTGGTGTTGTTTTCATGGTTGCTTTTCCCTTTCCAAATTTCCAATCTTCCTCTTCCTTGGCTCTGTGGATGGATTCAGCACAAAGAGTCAGCCTTGTACTTATGAAAGCACCAGAATGTTTTCATACAACGGCTCTGTGGAGGTATTCATACAAAAGCTGCTGATGTTGGTGCTGATCTTGTGTGCAAGGTTGAGCAGAACATCCCCGAGGATGACTCCAGTATCGAGTGGTATGATGCAATATGCTTTAGTGTCTGTTTGGTTAGCCAGAGAATGGTAAGAAAGGGATGGCAATAGGAAAAACTTTAACTTCTCATACGTTCCCTTGGCAAGAGAAAGACAGAAAAGTGCAAGAAAACAAAAATTCTGGTATAAATTACTTGTGCATCTAAAGATGTCTCTTTTTTCTTGCAAAAACAAAAGAACAATTAAATCTACTCATGTGAATCGGCAATGGTGTTTTAGATTTCAGATTTATCCCACTTTGGCACTTTCCCATGAATTTGCTCCAAATCATGTTTCAGTGCAAGTTTCTCAGATTTTGGATATGGAAGGTTACTTTCATGAAGGACCAATTTTCTTGAGACTTTCATGGTATCCAAACTTAGCTTTTCAAAAAATGTCCCGTACAAATGTTTTATGCTAGCGAATTGCATGCAAGAAAATAAATGTTATCTTCTTTTTCCGTTCTGTCACTTCACTTACTACCATTTTCACTCTTTGTTATCTTTTTATTCCTAATAACAAAATTACGGAGGCTAGCTGATGATTTCTCAATTTGTTTCTTTCTTTTCATCCAGGTGATAGCTGACAACCTTGGTGATATTGCTGGTATGGGATATGATCAAATCGCCTCGTGCAGAATCAACTTGTGCTGCTCTTGTTTTTGGCTCCATCTCCTCATTTGGGATCAATCATAACTGCAATGCTTTACCTTTGCTCATCAGTTCTGTAGGTATCCTTGTTTGTTTGCCCACCAAGTGAGTGTATATTTGTGTGATTGTGTGGGCTCACCCTAAGCATTTGTTTGTGAGTGTTTTTCTTCTTGAGAAATTTTATCCTAGTGATATGCTATTTGTACCCAAAAACCTCTAAAGACACGCGCCCTTGCACAGTGTGTGCTTGCATAATGGGTATGTCTAGCAGCATTGTTGAAATGCAAAAGTTGCTTTAATTTGTCTAGTTTTCTCGTGTTATCGATCCGGTTTGGTTTTGGATTTTTTGTTAAAAGAAATACAAAAGATTCGGCTACGATTTCAGACAAAGTAAATTAACAGAATTGAACCAAAACATAAAACACTAATGCTCTTCTTTTTCATTTTTTAGTTTTACTACATATGTTGTTGTATGTTTTTCAATTCTGTGGGGAACTTGAATTTAAATTTTTATGTGTCTTCTTGTTGTCAATGCTATTGATTCAGTCTTTTTCAAATAAGTTTTGATGAATATATATATATTGGGGTAAATTAACGGTTTTATATAACAAAACCAAACATTACAGGTGCAGAGGGGCATACCCCTGAGAAAAAGATGACAATCAGTCCCATTACCAATCACTAATCAGACTCTACCAAAAGAAAAACAAAACAAGTTTATCTCCAAGAAGAACAAATAAGCCTATTAAGGCCAGATTTCCAAACAGCTCGCCAAGAGCTGACAGGACCTAACATCATTCTCAATTCTAATCACCAACTGATGTTTATAAGAGTTAATCATCCTTTGGAAGGTCCTAGCATTCCTCTGTCTCCAAATATGATACATACAAGCAGCGAGAGACAACTTGAAGACCAAATGTTGAAAAGTAGTACCACCTCTACAGAAACCAACCCACCTTATCTCTTCAGAGAGGGCAAGAATCTGCCTAGAAATCCCATTCTTCGTCAGAAAAGAGGACCAGATAAAAGAAGAAAATGGGCAATCAAAAAATAAGTGCAAGTGAGACTCAAGCCCAACACAACAGAGAGGACAAAGAGGCAGATAAAAAAAAAACAAACAGAGAGGACAAATAGGGTCAGAAACAATTCTTCACTGGCATAATTTATCCCTAGACCACCGCCAACCAGTAGGACCAACAATAGAAGCAACTTTGGCATTTAAGGATCTTCCTGCATTAAACAGAACTCTGTCCACAAAAAGGTATTAGCCTCATTTCCAATCTCATACTTGATCCATTGCTGCACCAAAGGCCTAAGATGCAGAATTTTCCTAATAGACCAGGATACATTTTGAGGAAATCTCATGCACCAGAAACTGTGATTTTTGATAACATAATAGTGAATCCACTTCACCCAGAGAGTATCAGACTTTTTGGAGATAGCCTACACATACTTGACTATAGAAGCTTTGTTCCAATCTCTGAGCCTTCTAAAGCCCAAACCACCCTCATCCCTTGGCAAGCAGACATCTTCCCACTTCACTTTAGCCATGAGAGATTATTTGTAAAATGGCTCCGTTGAGTCTTGAGAACTTTCTCAATACCTTTCAGCACTTTTTAGGGTAAGATGAAAGTAGAGCTCCAGTAGACTTGGAGACTGAATAGTGTAGAGTCTATGAGTTGGATTCTGCCACCATAAGAAAGAAGTTTTTCTTCTTTTGATGAATTTTGATTATATGGAAACTATTTTCGGACAAAAGTTTAGAGTTGCTCATGCTATTTTATGCTAAAAATTGGGTTATTCAGACAATTGGTGAGTACTTAGTCGAGTCACATTCCTCTTTAGCATATTGTGTGGTTCCATCCTTGATGACTCTATAATAGCTCCCATTTTCCCAGTATGGATCACCCGGTGGTTTTACGAAACTTGTAGAGACCCGAAATTTTCTTTTAAATTTTAACATTTTATAAGTGTACAAAAATGGTTAAGTGTGAAGATTGTAGTTGTGGATCAATGTGAAAGAGTTTGAAATATGTGGGTGTTAGCATGATAAGGTGCATGTGTGTATAAGTGTGTGTGCCAGGGAAAATTAATTCCCATAAACCCCATCCCATTCTCTCTCCCGTTCTCTCTCTCTCTCTCCCTCTCATCTCTCAAAAACTCACCTCCAAATTCAAAACCCGCAACAAATAACCTCCATTCCATATTCTACTAGTGTATTGTGGTCCGTATTGCACTGGTTCGAGCTCGGAGAAATTGTATTCCGGTTGGAACAAGGTTTTCGGAAAACTAGGGCTTGTAACTTCTTGGGTTTTGTGCTCCGACTTCGAGGTAGGGAATTCTACTTCACTTTATATGTTATTTGAGTGTTTTTATGCCTTATTCGAGTTGGTATTGGTTGTCATTGAGATTAGATCAAAACTTGAAATTTTCTGTCGAAATCTGGTGAAATCGTCTGTAAGTAACTCCCCCTACCGGTAGGAACTTTTCACCTACCGGTAGAACGATTGAGAAATTTCGTCAACCAGCTCAAACGTATAGCAGCAGCTCAAAAGCTGCTCAATGTATCAAATCTCTACTGGTAGGAATCCCTTGCCTACCGGTAGGTCAAGCACGAATTGTCAAGTACGAATTTGAAACGTATCAAATCTCTACCGGTAGGAATTCCTTGCCTACCGGTAGGTCAGGCATGAATTCGAATGTTGGCCTTTCTGTTTTCAGTTTCTACCGGTAGGGACTTTTCACCTACCGGTAGGTCAAGTTCTACTGGTAGGACTTGTTTGCCTTACCGGTCAAGTTCTACCGGTAGGACTTGTTTGCCTACCGATAGGAGATTAGGAGCTTGAGCTGCTTTCACCTGCTTCCTTGAGCTGCTGTAGTATCTTTCAGCTGCTTTCTTATATCTTTCAACTCACATGTTGAAGCCTTTTATTGACTCTAATGAGTTTGTTTACGCATCCTTCCAAGTGTTTTGGTGAGTATTACTCATTCCTCCCTTAGAGTGGCATCCAATGGACTAGAGTGAACATGTCTAGGGATTCGACGAGTAGTATTGTAATCCGTTTTCTCTCTCTCGACTCGTAACATTCTTAGATTCCTTTAGTGCATGCTTTTACGGATTCCGAGCATAGAAACTAGATAATCGGGCATCGTAGAGTCTAGTCGTGAGTTGATATGTGGTATGCGAAGGTACGGGGGTGTACTTAGGGGTAAGGTGAGGACGTGTGTATTTGAGTATATGCGATATGGTAGATTGTTGGTCTTATAATACCATGCGATTGATTAAATGGTCTTTGGATTTAATTGAATGAATGGATGTTTGTGAAATGGGAAGCAGAATGAAAGTGAATAACTAATGGACAGAGTATTGTAGGAATTTATGTATGGGCTTAGTACGTCATGTAAGATGCGGGTATGTAAACGCAAGAGGAGGCATAAATGTGTACATTTGTGGAGTTGCGTAATGATTAATTAAATTTCAGTGGTATAACCATCAAAGGGATGATGAAAATGATTATGAAATGATGTCGATTGCGAAAAAGTGTGAAAGGTGACCCAAGTGGTCGTTATTGAGGGAAAAGACTCGGGGTGACCCTGCGCTCGAGGGAACTAGACCCGAGGTGACCCAACTGATTCATATCATTGGAGGAAAAGACTTGGGGTGACCCTGCGCTCGAGGGAACTAGACCCAAGGTGACCCCACCTGATTATTATTATTGAGGGAAAAGACTCGGGGTGACCCTGCGCTCGAGGGAACTAGACCCGAGGTGACCCTAGTAATTATTGATGGGAAATACCGGATTAAAGAAAAAGAAAGGTTTACAATATAGGGATTTAATGAAGGTCAAAGTGGACACGAGAAAGATTGTACTACCGTATGTAGAATGATAAGATGTTTTGATTTGATTATAGACAAATGTGAAATGACTTGAATTTGATAATATAACTAGTTAAAGAAGTAATTGGCTAGTGACATTGATGTGAAGTCTAGGACTCTTAGGCGATAATTTGCAGCTTGTTGGTAGTCACTTGTACTATAGGCGTATCTGTCCATATTCATTCATTCTCGATGTATGATTCATTCAAATTACATATAGCTTGAGTTTAGAATTCTCTACTGGGCTAGTGTAACTCAACCAAATCTTTCTTTTCAGGTTCTGATGCCGGGCAATAGATTGCATGCATTGTGTGCTTGACAGTAAAAGACTTTTGGAAGCTGACATCATTGGTTATTTCGTCATCTTTGTGAAGATCTGAATTCGTTAAAGATGGTTTTGTAAATAATTATTATTGAATTTTCTTTTGACTAAAGTTGTAATTATCTAAACTTAAGGACTTGTTTGTAAATTAAACAGGTGGGAAACTCTTTTGGGTAACGTGTATGATATGCGAAGTTTCTCTTTTATTGAAATGTATTATTTTAATTATGTTGAAAATCGAGGGCGTGACAAAACCCTTACATTGCCACACTTTATGAGTTAAAGTTGCTTAACACTGCACTGTCAAGCTCTCTATAGTGAATTGACAACTGGTTTTCGAGAACAAATTCTCCCATGTAATTTCCCCGTGCGATCTTCTCACTTGATCAACACGAGGAGAATGGAACCTTACATGGTCCATATTGAATAGTTTGAGCTGTTCCTTTTAAAATGTACCAACGTTTACGCAATTCACATATTTAGGTCATGTGGAATTCCATAATAGTATATCTTTAATACAACAGGCGTTACCTCTTAGCTGCACGAAGCGGAAGCGGGAGCACGAGCGAAAGCATGGGAGCGGGAATAAGCAGAAGCTTCTATACTTGGGAGTGCCAAGAGGAGCATATATACTACTAAATATACTTTCATTTCTATTTTTTTTAATCAAAAAAATAAATTATACCCTATTCTCTGTTTAGCTTTAGGTTCAATTCTATTTAATGTCAGCCTTGTAAGAGCCCAAGTGCAATACAAAAGAAGAAAAGATGAACTCCGCGCTTTATATTGGGCCCAATTTTGTGAGAGGAAACAGAAGTCTTATGTTCCCTGTTATGGCTTCGACGATTTCGATGAGTGAATGCCATTGTTTGTTGCAGAAATCATGTGCTGGAGGTATCTTTCTTCCAGTGTAAATTTAGCCTGGACCTGTCTTGCTCTTCGCTTCTGCCTGTACAAAGTTATAAAGGAGGTATGGTACTCCGAGCTCGGCAACTAAACCACCCACAACTTTAGCACAATCGATTAGTGCACGAAACAGGTTGGAGCAACACGACATACAAAACTTTAAAACATAACGCCCGACACAACTGTGTCCGGAACCTCCTCCGGACACAGTTGTGTGTCCGGAATTGTGTTTTAAAATGCATTTGTTCCGAGACTTTTCGTTTCATGGGGAAAAAGAGAAACTACTAAAGTGGTAAGCGCTATGTACTACCTTGCATTTGCAATGGTTCAGAGCTCACTAACAGCATCAAACAATACTGATTGAGACCGAATAAAAAAAGAGAGGAAGAGATAGAAGTAAGAAGTAGTTTCACTTGAGCCTTCTTTTTGACAGTAGGAATACTCCTTATCACATTATCAAAAGTCACAATTGCTGAAGATGCAAAAGCTGAGGATGAATAATCAAAAGTTGACCTAAATAATGGAGCCCTTTTTATGATGGAGCATTAAAAACTTGATTAGTAAATAAATAGTTTACAGGAAATAAAAGGCAACAATACAGAACAAAGCTACCGAGGAATATTCAGATCTGCACTAGCACTACTCAAAAGATGTTGTCCGCCTGTAAACTGCATGAGTGACGTCCGAGCCCTCTTATCTAAACATGGCTTGATGAACATTCTTGCGCTGAACCTTTGAGATCTTACAAAGAGAGAACTTCATATTCTCCTCTCTGATATTGCGCAATAAAGTATTTATCAGCAAAGTGATCCTTAGTCTGCCCTCCTATGTGGATACATCATTTAAACAGTAGGAAGATACTATAATCAAAAGTTGAAAAAGACAATGAGAAACAGAGAGGGTTAATGGTGTAAATTGAATGAGAGATAAATTATTTGATAAAACTGGTTGGCTGATATTCAAGTTCATTTTATCGATGTTCTTCAAGGGCGGACACATAATTGTAGCTGCAAGGGTGGACACATAATTGCAACTTTGATTTTCTTCAGTTTTTTTCTCCAACACACATCTGGATATATATTGTTTGATCCGGAGATTAAATTAGTCTCTTTGGAGTGGGACTAATATTTATGGTAAAGGGACTATTTATGGCCACTCCAACCTTGTCCAGCAAAAAATTATTCTGCATAAGTTAGTCCCCTTCGCCCATTATCCATTTACCCCTCCCCACCTTCAAACTTGTGCTTTGAAATGAATTTTGAAGAGCAAACAAGTAAGTTCTTACCTTTATAATACCATCCTCCCAATTCATCTAGCCATGCAAACTACCAACCAAACCAAATATATAATAGTCAGCGCTCTTTGATTAATCTCTCATTCTATGATATCCTCCTCTTATTCGCTCTTCTTATTTGATCCACAATGATAAGAGATTGACAAACGGACTCTATGTTTAGTGTTAATTTTTTTTGATGCATTCAATCATAGGAGGACAATAATTAAATTTTTCGAACACAAATTAGATGAGCAAGTGTTAGAATTACAAGAAATGCAGACGGACAAACTTATATAAACTTTTTTTTTATTTGATATTTTAAAAGTAGCCACTGTAAGAGCATCTTTATCAGGCAAGGCAAAATGTCTTTTAGTCTAATTCAGCGAGTCAAAGACACAAAATGGCCTCAAAATCAGCCTCAATACTCTTACTCGCTTGTCTGCAAAATTTTACAATTGCTACAATTCCTCGTCAAGGTTTGACGAGACACTGTTCGCCCGCTACTAAATATTTTACTACATTTCGCAAATGCAAAGCCAGGTTGTCTCTCGTGCATCCCAAGTGCCAGATGCTCTCCTTTTACATTGAATTGGGGAGACTGAGGCCTCATATACTCGGCTAAATAAAGAAGAAAAAAAATTAGCTTATTGGCTTATTTTCGTCTTTATTAAGAGAAATTTAGATTTTGATCGTAATTTTTTTATTTTTTTAGATTTCTCTTGTCATGACAAAGCAATAGTCCACAAAAATCGACAAAAAACTAACAAATGTGAAAAAAATTTGAATAAGGACAAATTCCTGGTGCCGTCATTGATCCAAAGTAAACTCGTAGTATGCATGATCATGACTGATCAATTTGTTTCAGTTAAAGTTCATTTTTTTCACGTGTGTGTAATTCATTACAAGATTCATTCTATATTTGCAATACTGCATTTAGGAGAAGTGGTGTTATGCTTCTTTGTAAGACGATTTTCTCAAGTAATACTTTGCAACAAGAGGAAGAGAGACGGAATTCAATTTGCTTTCCAAACTTGTAATGTTTTCATTTTGCTCCTGCCCAAATTTACTGTCTACTAACTTGTCATTGGAAATAATTCCTCAATCTCTGCATCTTTTATCCTGTGAGATGATTCAAGACATGCCCTAGTAAGAAGTTGTGAAACGAAAAGTGTTAGTCGGTCAAGAAGAAAAAAAAAGAAAGAAAACAGGGGTTTTGTTAAGTCGGCAACAGGGGAGAAAAAGGGTTTTTAAAAAGGAGTTTTTAAATATTCATCCTTATTCATCACTCCTCGTAAGTTTTCATCCTTTGACTTTTTTGCACTTATGTTTTCATCCTTTATCTTTTTTAATACCAATTGTACCCTTACATATAAATATGCATAACAGATGTTGCCTAAATAGGTGGCATGTGATTAGGTTTTATGTGATTATGGTTTCCTAATTAAATGGGATTTGATTGATGATTTGAAAATGAAAGGGGATAATTCAAATCTTTGTTAAAATCCATTTCATATACACATCAAATCCCCATTGAATAAACACATCATGAATGGAAAGAAAAAGATATATATCAGTACCTTCACATTGCAATTGGAATTAAATATGGCAATTGCTTTATTTATTGGGTTTGACAAACCACATCAGTGGATATGGTTCTGATCCATTGTCGTCTTCTCCTCCGCTGTCGCTGGTGATTCCTCCGCTGCAAGTTCGCCATCGGTGATTCTAACCCAAGACAAACTCATTGCCGCCTACTACCTCCCACCTCTCAAAGCTCCTCTCCACTATTCGCCGCCTCCGCGACCTTGACTTTTCCGTCCGATCCACATGCATCCACGATGCCTCCTCCATCTCCTCGTGTTCTTGTGGGTTAGCTCCGTTAGTTTTGTACCTTTTTCGTTTCATGGTGTTTTTTGTTTCAAACATGATGTATTTTTCATATTGTTGAGTTTTCATTAATAAAACATTGTTTATTCATATTTTTTCGTGGTGTATATTCATGAATAAAACATTTTATATTCATGTTTTTTCATGCTATTTTTCCGGAATGTTATGGGTTTTCAAGTTTCGCCGAAAAATCATGATTTTGGTTTATTGTTTTTCATGATAAATTAACCATGAAAAACATGGCCAGTTTGAATATTGTGTATGCTCTGAAATATTTCTAAAGATTATTTTCCAAATAATAAAAACATGGTCAATCCACCATGTTTCAAAAAAAGGGCTATTTTCCTGTAATGTTATGGGTTTTCAAGTTCCACCGAGAAATCATGATTTTGGTTTATTGTTTTCATGACATATTAACCAAGAAAAATAAGGTCAGTACGAATATTATATATGTTCTGAAATATTATTTATGATAATTTTGCAAAAAATAAAAATATGGTCAATCCACCATGTTCCAAAAGGTTTCATGATAATACGTGCTATAAATGAAAAAATAAATATCGTTTTCGAATGTCGGTGAAATTTGGTTATTACGAATCTTTTAAGCTTTGAAATCATATGTCATAATTATCTCCCGTAATTATTGAGATTGAATCCCACTAAATTAGGAAATGGTTGAATCCTACTAAATTAAAAAATGGTTGATTCCCACTAATTTAGGATGTCAGTTTAATAAAATATATATGAATATATTATTAAAAGGGTAAGATAGGTAATTCACCATCTGAAAGGATGGAAACATAACTGTTCAAAATGACCGGGATGAATTCTTACGTGGGATGAGGTTTGAGGATGAATATTTAAGCCTCCCTTTTAAAAAACAGCAGTTCGGAAGAAAAGCAGAACGGAGAACGCGGGCGCACGCACAACAGGGAGGAGAGAAGAGAGACGCAAGCGAGAAGAGAGGTTGCCGCCTCTAGTTTTGCAGGTCGGATCTCAACCGAACGCCGATGGGTTCCACTCCCATGTCCAGCTAAACTCCTTTTCTAGGGTATAGAAAGTTCAAACTCTGAGCAACAATTTTTATGTTTCGATCTTATGTTCTGTTATTCATCACGGTTGTATGATTTGAGGATTTATATGTTATGTTAATTTTTCCTATTTGATCTTGTGTATGATTTTCTAGATTTCATGCACGTTTATGCAACGGTTCATAATTGTTTTGTGATAACCTGATAAGATGGGTTATGCTCTGTAAGACAAGCCATGCTATCGGACGATTCGAGCCATAGCGACAAGTCGTACTAACGAGATGGTTTGTGCTAGGCGGCGATACCCCATACTATTCGGGGATTCATAAAAAACTTCGGCGATACTGTGAGGGCCCGCGAACCCTAATGATATTCGGATTGATTTGAGTAATTAACATTTATTATTGCATAAATACTGTTACAAGGGGTCGAGTGGATTCGAAACCCTAGAAACTTTTCTCACTTGTTTTTGCAAAATCAAATTTCTTTTGTTTTCTTAGTTTAGAATTTAGAACCAAAACTTAAAACTCGTTTTTGAATTGAAGTAGAAATTGGTTGAAACTGATTCAATAATGTACTCTTGTCCCTGTGGAATGATACTTAGACTTTTGCCGCTATTCTATGGAGTAGTTATAATAGTTGTGTTTTAATTAATAATTTTAATACGGTTACAACACGGTCAGTATGTGTCTATTTTGTTGAGAATTTTTGTCCCAGTGAGATGCTATTTGTACCATAACAACTCTAAAGACAAGCACATAGTTGCAGTGTGCGCGCATAATGGGTTTGTCACTAGCATTGTTGATTTGAGTTTTGTGTTATCATAGAATTTTCATTGTTTATTCACACCCCTCTCTTTTGTCGGTAATGGCGCTGCTATAAAAATTGACGACCGTCAACTAGCCTAGATGGCGACATCTCGACAATTAGCTAAACGGAAGGCCACGGTTAAATAACCGGAAAACAGTCTACTAACCTGTCCATTGCGATATCCAAAGCTCGTGAGTAAAAATTTGGGTTCCCTATCCATATCTCCAGTCGTGATCCAGCTTTGTCTCACCTATTTGTCGCGGATGATCTCATTCTTTTCGGGAGGGCCGATGATGATTGTTGTCATGTGATGAAATCTACAGTTGAAATTTTTGCAAAGAATCAGGGCAAAAAATTAGTTATCTTTGCTGCCCTTTCCTTCATGAAAGGCCCTCTAAGCTATTGTTGATAAAATCAATAGTAGGTTCTCTGGCTAGGGAAAGCAAATCGCTTCCCTTGGCGCCTGATTGACTCTGATCGAGGCAGTTAACGCGTCCATCCTGGCTCATTTTATGCAAACCATGTTTCTCCAAGTCAGTTTCCTGTATGTTAGAATTAATAGAGATTTCCCCTGGGGCTTTACAGAAGACAAGAGGAAACTGCATGGTATCTTAACTGACCGCCGCGGCCAAACCTAAAGTTAACTGGTGATTTGTTACGGAAAAAGAGTCTCTCTGAGCACGAGTCCTAAAAGGAAAATACGAGGGAGCTTGTCGCAACCATCATAAACCATCTACCATTTCGAGAAGTATGTTCAAGGAGAGCAATACTCTCCTTCTGGAGACCAAAATTCTTGTGAAAAGTGGTGCCAACACTTCCTTGTTTTGGGATGTCGGCCAAAATTCTTGTGAAAAGGGGTGCCAACACTTCCTGAGTATGACTTCATGGTGAGCGAGGTGTGGGATGGCTACCAATGGATACTGTTCATTGGGTCAAAGCAAACTGTCAAACTTCTTCTAAGTTCTCTCTAAACCATATTGCCTTTTACGTGCTGGCGCATTTCGCTTAACAGAAATCACGGAGTGTTGACAAAATTACTATCAATCGGGATAGCATTCGTAACCATATCATCACAGCTGCACAGGAGTGGGAATCTACAGCATGCCAAATTAGTGGTTCAAATCGAGCTCACTATTGGTTTTTCACGGGTTGGAAGCCTCCTAAACCAAATTGGTTCATGTTACATACAGACTGGTTCACGCGACCATAACACTGATGCAGCGGCTGGGGGTATTATACATGACCACCACGGCATTGTTTGGCTTTCTATCGGAAAATAGGGGCAGCAACAAGTTCAGTAGCAGAATTATAAATGGGGATTGCGACATGGTCTTCAGCTAGCTGCTAATTTAGGAGTTCATAATTTGGAAGTTAAATCAGACTCAAGAGTCATGATTTGCTTGCGTTTGACTACATTTGCGGGTACTCATCATCTTAGCATCTTATTAAACGATTACAGGTACCTTTTTGAGGCTTTTGGATGTAATGGAAGTGAACCATAGCTTTCGTGAAAGAAACTGTTGTGTGGATCTCTTTACCATATCCAAATGGACTATGAGGACTACATGTCTTTGATTTTATGCTCAGTTGTATTTCTTTTCACTCATGGGCAGATGCTGTGACAGTGATCTACCCAGTACTTATGTACTCTTCCATTTTAGTTAATTAGATGCACCCCTTAAACCAAAAAAATAAAATAAAATGCCCACACCCTGTTTTTTCGATAAGAAGAAGAAAATTCAATAACTCGAGTAAAAGATACGACAAGCTAAAAATGAGAATCAGCTAAAAAAGGCTATGACAGGGAAAAAGTTATTGGTTGTTCTTGATGAGATGTGGAACAAAAACCACACTGACTGGAGCAGTTTAAAGAGCCTTTTCAATGGAGCCCTAGGAAGTAAAGTCATTGTCACAACATGCATTAGGGATGTTGCATTTATGATGGCTGGACCCAATAAATATCACTTCCTAAAGGAACTATCCGAGGACGATTGTTGGTTAGTGTTTGCACAACATGCAATTGAGGATAGAAGTATGGATGCAAATCCAAATTTGGTCTCAATTGGTCAAAAAATTATCAGAAACTATAAAGGCTTGCCTTTGGCTGCTAGGACACTCGGTGGCCTCTTACCGTGTAAATTGACTAAGTATGAATGGGATGGAGTGTTGAACAGTAAAATATGGGAGTTATCAGAAGAGAGAAGTCATATCCTTCCAGCTTTGAGATTAAGTTACTATCACCTCCCTTCACATTTGAAGAAGTATTTTGCATATTGTTCCATATTGCCAAAGGATGACGAGTTTGAGGAGAAAGAACTAGTTTTCTTGTGGATGGCAGAAGGCTTAATTCCAAAGAAAACAGGACAAAAGCAAATGGAAGATCTTGGGTGTGAGTACTTCCAAGAATTGTTATCGAGGTCATTTTTTCAACCATCATGTAGCAGTGAACTCTTTGTTATGCATGACCTCATTAATGATTTGACTCAATTTCTTGCAAGAAAAAATTGTTTTAGGCTGGAGGATAAGTTGAAAGAGAGTGATGGAGATGAAAGTATCAACAAGGCTCGACATTCATCCTACACACGTGGCCTTCGCGATGGCATAAAGAAGTGTGAGGCCTTCCATAAAGCCAAAAAATTGGGGACTTCTTTACCATGTGGGTCTAGAAATCAAAGAGATTGCTACTTGACTAGCGACGTTCCACTCCGTTTGTCTCTGGGTCTTAGATGTTTACGTGCGCTTAGTTTGCAAAGATATTGAATAGGTGAACTTTCGAATTTGATTGGGGATTTGAAACATTTGAGGTACCTTGACCTTTCATGTGCCTTGATTTTGACGTTACCAGAATCAATAGGTGTTCTCTACAACCAACAAACACTAATTTTGAGAGACTATAAAAATCTCAAAATGTTGCCTGCAAACACTAGTGACTTGATTAGTTTGCATCATCTCAACCTTATTGGTGTAGATTCCTTACAAGAAATGCCACAAAAAATGGGAAATTTGACAATTCTCCAAACTTTATCAAACTTTATTGTTGGCAATGGCAACGGGTCTACGATAACTGAGCTTGGCAACTTGATTCAGCTTAGAGGGACACTTAGCATATCAGGATTGGAGAATGTGGCGGATGCTTGAGATGTGAGGAAGGCAAACTTGAAGGATAAACAAGGCTTAGATGTGCTATTGATGGAATGGAGTAACATCTGGGATAATTCTCGCAACGAAAGTGTTGAATCAAAAGTGCTTGATATGCTAGAACCTCACAAGAAGTTAAAAGAGCTTTTCATTAAGGGTTATGGTGGCCTTACATTCCCAAATTGGATTGAGAATTCTTTGTTCTCCAACATGGTCTGCTTAGAAGTTCCAAAATTGTGAAAAGTGCACTTTCTTGCCACCTTTGGGGCATTTACCCAGTGGCGGCTCCAGGAATTCTTCCAAAGGTGTTCAGAAATTGCACTATACTATCTCGAGAAACCACAATTATATATATATAAACAAAAAGTCATACATAACATCTAAAATGCAACCCAAAAATAGCAAAGTATATAAACTATATATATAAACCGTTGTATGATATCCTCGTTATCAACGGTATCAAATACATCACTTTCTATATAATTAATTAAGTAATCATTCATCCATTGATCTCATTCGATTGCGCAGATTGCTGTTAGGGGTGGGTGTTCAATAACATTTGGGTTGGGTGTTCATTGACAATTGCATTGGGTGTTCAAAGTAAGGCTAGTCCAAAATTTTTACATGTATTCTAAGCAAAAAAAAATATATATTTAGGTGGTCAGTTGACCATGGTTTCATGTGAATGGAGCCGCCACTGCATTTACCCTCACTAAAAAAACTCTACATTCAAGGGATGAAGGCAGTGGATAATGTTGGACATGAGTTCTATGGGTTTGGTTGTTCGAATCCTTTTCCAGTTCTAAATATTTTAACCTTTGAAGACATGCTTGAATGGAAAGACTGGACTCCTTCTAGAGTTGAGGAGGGATCTCAAGCATTTGGCCGCCTCTCAAGGCTCTCCATTAAAAAGTGTCCTAAGCTTTCGCATGAGTTGCCTAAAAATCTTCCTTGTTTAGTAGAGCTGGATATTGAGGAGTGCCCAGGGTTGGTGTTTGTTAGAAATCTGATCTTCAAGATGATGAAAGTGATGGCATCGTCTCTTCAAACTTGGAACGGTAGAAGCATTCGAGTCATGTTAGGAGAACGCTTTCCTAAAGACAGTATTTACCCTTACCAAAAGGTGTACACTAGATTACAGCAAATCTGCCTTCAAGATAAATCGAATTCGAACTCTAGGTTCTTTCTGTTTGCATTTGCACAAATGAAGACAGACAGAATATCTGCTAAGCAAATACAAAAGAACCAAGAACTGATATTCTATTTTGAGATACAACAAAATATCAGTTTGCTATTTCTAGGAAGAAAATGTGTAGAGAGATAGAGAGCATTTCAGTATGGAATTTTTCGGTCCATTGAATGACTTTACAAATAGCCTATTTATAGACTTATAAGCACCCTTTTATGAAAGGTTGTTACTCTAGTAAACAACCATAAGAAATGGTCATGTCCTTTGAAAACACCAGTTAGGAAAGATCATGTCTTTCAAAGACAATTAATAGAAAGGAACATGCCTGTTAGTAGACACCCTTTAAATAATTAATTAGGAAGGGTTATGCCTCTTGAAGGCACCCCATGATTCACATCATTTTCTAACAATCACATCTTTCCAAATGAACACACCCCAATTTAATTGGTGTTACAACTATTTACATAAAGTCACAACTCATGTGAAAAAGTATAGCAGCCTTTCACAAAATCTTTGTTTAGTACCTTTCTGAAAATTCCAAACTAAAATCTAATTTTATTTTGAAAAACTCCAACAGTGGTTGTGTGGGTTCCAAGCCCTACAGAGCTGAATGAAGTGAGTACTTTGATTCACTCGTCTCCATGCATCTAAACAGTGTTTCAATTTCGGACTCCAAGTGTAGTTTTGAAGTCGGTGATCAAGCAGTACTGGAAAACTCAAGGCATAGCCTCTTTCGCTCGTTGACGTCCTTAAAAGTGGAAAATATTCTGGGTCACACATGCCTTCCTAGTTGGTTTTTTCACGGGCTGACGGGACTCCAAGAATTATCTCTCCATGGTTTGAATGAACTCACAAATGCGTGGGAGAATGAGGTGAGACTACAGCACCGTCTCCCTGCCCTCCGAAGTCTCAATATTGCAGGTTGCCCCAAACTTATTTCTTTGTTTGCAGAAGGAGATGATCTGAAATCTCTTCAAAAGCTTTCCATCTCCAGGTGTCCACACCTCATCTTTTTCCCTGTCTTGCCGTCTACCCTGAAAGAGCTGCGAATTGATCACTGTGATGGGCTGGTGTCTCTACCTGATTTGACGTTGCTGAATAATCTTGAGAAGCTCTCTCTTTCTTTTTGTACATCACTTACATACTTAAGTGCCGGAAGGGGGCTACCGCCCGCTCTCAAAGAACTGAAGGTTATACGGGGTGAAGAGCTAAAGTCGCTAATAGCAGAGGAGGGGAATAAGATCAATTGTCCATCTCTTGAATCTATTAAGATCTTGAGTTGTAAGGCGTCTCAAAACCCTACCAGATGTTATGCAAAATAGTCTCAGGAATCTAAGTCGACTGAAGATAAGTGTCTTTAAGGATCTGGAGTCCCTTCCGGAAGGATGGTTCCCCACAACCAATTTTACGGAATTTCGTATCTTCGACAGCGAGAAACTCGAGCCCCTTCCAAACCACGCGTACAACAACAACAATTGCGCTTCTCTCGAAAAGCTGGATCTAAGAAGTAGTTCCCCTCTGGCTACTGGACTCCTCTCCCACATTCTGGATGAAGGAAGTTTCTCCTACTTCACCTACCTTACTTCACTTTCCATCTTTGATGTCCACATTGGTAAGCTGTGTGGTTTGCACCGATTGTACTCCCTCAGAGAACTCTCCCTTGTGAAATGTGATTGGGTGTCCTTTCCGGAAGATGGGATGTTTTCGTTTCCCTCCTCTCTGGTCTTTTTGGCCATCCGGAAATTCCCAAATCTGGAGAAGCTATCTTTCAAGGACTTTGAAAACCTCGTCTCTCTTGAAAAACTTCATATCCGTTCTTGCCCCGAGCTCATGTCCATTTCAGAGCTAGGACGGCTTCCCTCGCTTTTGGATTTGGTGATCTCTGGCTGCCCCAACCTCGCATCGTTTCTGGAGCAAAAGCTGCCTCTCTCGCTTTTGTATTTGTCGATCGAAGAGTGTCCGATGCTGAAACGACGATGTGTAAAGGGGAAAGGCAAATATTGGGGCTTCATTGCACACATTCCTGAAGTCATGATTGACAAAAGATTCGTCTTTGACCCAAGCAGCTAAAGGCCCAGGTTTGTTAACTTCCTCTTTGGCATGTTGCTTCAACTGATTTCGCTACATCATCAACCAACTGCACATGTACCACTTGATATCTAATATGTTTCACACCCAGTTTTCCGTCGTTACATGCGGTAAATTATAAGAGCATCTCCAATCCTTACCCCTTCTTTTCACCCTAATTTGGATTGAAATTTAAGTCAAAAGCTTGATTTTGGTTAGGTATATATCTCTAATGCTAAACAAATATTTGTACTCAAATCTTTTATTGAATGACACATTTGTAATTAATGAGTGACACACTTGTAATTAATAAGAGTGAAAATAGGCTTCGAAAAAAAATGGGTATGGGTTTGAGTTCCCCCAAATTATTTGGGTAATGAAATGGGTAGAACTCAAAATGTGTAGGCAAATGAGTATAACATTGGAGACGAGTTTTTAAGTTTTTTAATCAAATTTTGGGTATGGGTTATAAAATGGGTGAGGATTGGATCGAGATGCTCTAAGATCCTCTTTCATCGTCGATTAAGTGTTTCAAGAAATATTACACCACCACACAGATTCACAGCTTGACGTTACGAGGATAGGAAAAGAGCGTTTTCGTACAAACGGGAATTCAGGGATTGTAAAATGTTGCAAACACTTTTCAAGCAATTCTTTTTCGGGAAAGGAATTTCATATATGGTGGTGCAATGAACACTAAATTGATCTTATTGGTTTACTGAGCAAAAATAAAACATGTATTCTGGTCACCTCGCCAAGAAGGTAGAAGAAGTCTTCATTGGCGTATCTGCTTTACTAGCACATAATTGTTGCTTCGACATATTATAATCAAGTTTTTATGCAAAGGTTTTGAAAGATGAAAACTTGTCGGGAGAAAGTTGAGAAGTGTGTGTTTGTACTTACGTATGGGGAAATATTAGTTCTAAAAGTGCATGTAGAAACCTAATCTGATAGATACCAATTATCTATACTACTTCTTTTAAATGTACGAAGACGTTTTCTCCTTTTTGCTTTTCACAAATGCCCCTACCACTTGCACCTAATGCCTGTCCTATCATACATCTCTTCCAATAGACATCATACTACTTTCTCTTTTTCAAAAATACCCCTCAAAAAACCATCAAATAATAACCCAACCAATTGGAAACAATACATGCTGCCTCCTACACCCCCGGCCACCGCATCCTGCCTTTCCGAAATTCCGATGCCTTTCAGAAACGACGGAAAACCCGATACGCCACATTCCAACGGTTGCATCTCTCAAAAAACATATTCCCCTGCCGTGGTCTTCTCTACGAACCGTGTTCTCTTCAAGCATACAACAACTGTTGCATCTCACACAACTCTCCCAGACCATTTGAAGAGCCTCACGAATGTCCTTCTTCCTCTCGACTGTGCGACAGTCGAGTTTTTCCTTGAATTAGCCTCTCGATTCTCCTCCGTTCTCATCTCAAGACTGAATTCTGGGGAAGAAATTGCCAGTCATCCAGCCGATTGATTTCGAAATTAAAAGTTCAATTCGTTAGGATCCACCGGTAAGTTTCCAAAAAAATGTGTATTGCTCTCCCTCTCTCTCTCATGGTGAATCTACGTTGAAGCTTTTCTTGCTTGTATGTTTACTATCATGCTCAGGAGTTTGATAAATACTTATTGCACTTAAGGTGTTTGATGAATTACTCTTGTTGCACATCCATTTATTCCACCAAATGATACTTCATGGAATATAGAGAGTGGATGTTTGAAACAAGGAATGTACAGAATGGATATCCAACTTGGGAAAAAAATGGAACTAATATAGTAAATGGAATATACGGTTAATGTTTGTGATGCTTATAGGGATACCGGGCTTATATATTGTAACAATTGCAGAGAAAATTTAGCCAATCATATTGAACCTTTGCTTAGCCTATGTCGATATCTAATTTTCCGAAGGATACTGGCCCGTTCAATGTCAAATTAGAGGGTAACTTTTCATCACTTAAATTCTTTTACGAAGATTTCTCTCTTGCTGGTGCTTTAACTCAAGGATCTAAAACGAAGTTGAGTTTGATAATTCATCTTCCCATTTATTTGTTTGATTTCTGGAAAGAGTATGGTTCAATTAGTTTTAGTTACGGATACCCTTTGTAACTGAATTGAAGGCGGCCTATTTTGTGAACCACTAAATAGAATTCCACGCATTTGTACTATCTAACTATTTTGCCTTTGTCCTAGATATGTGTTATCCTTCCACTGAGGAGACAATTCTACTACCTTAGGGACTCCTTAAGGTATAAAGCTACAATGTTTACAATCCCCTCTAGGCAGCAGAATCTTTGACATGTTGAAAATGAAAATGATTTTCTAAGTAAGTGTTTTAATACAGAGAATTATGAGTTTTATTGGCGGGGATTCAGTCTTCAGGAATTCGCAGATCAATGTTTTGGAAACAAAACTGATTATGGAAAAGGCAGGTAGATGCCTATCGATTATGGGTCCACTAAACACAATTATGTCTACGTTTCATCAATTTGCATAAGGTATACAATGCTGTATATTTGGAAATTGGCACATGAATATTGTAGGGCTTTTTACTGTTTGAAAAGGAAGGCAACAAAAAATGTTCTTTGTCTTTCTTGCCATGCTTGTTAGACATATATATAACTCTATCCATAGATCCATGGCCTAAACACAATCTATGTGCTCAATGTAGGCATAAGGGAGGCTCAAACCATTCTAGATTTTGAGAATTGACAATTTATTCATGGTATAGGGTCGGAGTTTTCATGATCCAGAGAGAATGTGGACCTCTATTCACCCCACACTCAGACAGCAAACTCTTCCAAATCCAATTAGAATAAGAGCAGTGGAAGAAAATATGGACGGTTCTAAACATTGTGATGCACGAGATCTTAAATGAGGTAAAAAAACAATTATGTGATGTGATTCCTAGGAGTGGTTACTAGCATGCACACTTAGGTGTGAATTTTGTCACAGCCTTATGCATAGGGTAATGCTTTACAAACATAAATTAAATTCGACGGTTTCTGTCTGGATGAGTTGTCACCGTGTCAGTAACATGGTCAATTTTGTCAAATTTCAAATGGTAACATTCATTTAGATATGCATAACACTCCTTAAAATTAGAATAGGCGGTTTACTCATCTCATTTTTTAGTTGAAGTGAAATTACCAAATGTTCCACAACCATTCAGTTAGGCGACCAAAATCACCATTCAGTGGTGTGCTGTGCTCGCTATGTACCTTCAATGGTTTAGTATAACTCTAGGATGAATGCCTTGTGGTTGGCTCTTCCAAGGTATACTTTCATGCTTCCTTTTTCAGTCATAGTACAACCTTGTTGCAATGGCATGGGACCATACCCAGTCACTTCTTTGAGCTCAAATGGCCCTGGTTATTCTTTTAGTTTCCCCTCCTCGCTGCTAGAATGGCTTTTCTTTGGACTTCAGAAGAACAACAATGAGATTCTACTATTTTAATTTGAGGGAGATGCTCAGCCTACTCACTGCTCTATCCTTTCTCTTTTCTCCAGTGTAATGGATAAATTTTGAGCTCTTAGCATGTTGGCATATACTCTATAGCCTTCAATTACAGACAAGTGGATCCTTTGTGGTAAATGATCGTCGTTTTCATTTATCTATTCACAAGTGAATTGAGGATGAATGATCATGAACAGATGTGTATTTATTTATTTATTTATTGTTCTGTTACTTTCTATTGGTTTTTTCGAATCTTCTTGATATCTTGTACTGGTTTAGGAGAAAAAGATTATCATTTTTTGCACTTGTCCAAAATGTTGAGGTATATATATGAACATCGATCAACTTGCATCAAAATATTATATGAACAACTATGTTAGCTTCCATTGTGACCTTTGTTACTAAATACTCCTATATATACTTGACTCATTTTCTTTTTTCATCTTTAAAGCATCACCAGTACCACGTATGGATAAGCTATGTATGGTTATGGGAAAGGGTTACAGGTATTGAAACCCTTACAATGAATTATCTGAACTTTGTGACTGTTTTAATTTATTTTTTAATCATGTTATGATTCACGATATTCATGAATAGTTTTATGCGTTGCAGGTTTGTCTTTTATTTTCTATTTTCTGAGGGGCCGTAATAGTGCGACGCACAAACCGCCAAAAGGTTTCTAACATGGGGTGACTTGGGTTATTGGGTACAGGTTGCACTATTTTGGTCTTGGGGTATCTCTTGTGGAAAGTGATGTCCTATTTGTTGATGTATTTTTGTTTCTTATTCTCCTATTGTCATGAATGAACCCATCTTTTTTGACAAACACACCCCCCCCAAAAAAAAAAAAAAAAAAACCTTTCGTTTCAAGGAATACGGCTATTTTTTGGGGGGAATATAGCAACTCTAAAAAAGTATGAAGTGTCCAAATTGTCATCCAAAATAAGAGTGAATTTTATACTTACCAGTGACATTTGTAAAGGCAAGGACAAGTCAAATTCTAAAGAAGAAAAAATTTCACTGAAGTTGAAGAATTCCACGTGCAAAGCACATGCACTTTTACTAGTACCAACAATAAACCAAACTTCTCCCATGACCATTCTTGAATCACAAGTTTACATCATATTGATAAGCAAGATTTAATACGTATGTTGTAACATTTGAAGCTTTCTAATGTTTATATGAGAAAAACTGCTGGTGCTGTCATTGATCCAAAGTAAAGTTGTAGTGTGTGTGATCACGACTTATCAATTTGTTACAGTTGAGTGTTCTTTTTTGTGCGTGAGTGTAATTCATTACCAGATTTCATTCCATATTTGCAATACTGCTTCTATATTTGCAATACTGCATTTAGGAGGAGTGGTGTTAAGCTTCTTTGTAAGACGATTTTCTCGAGTAATACTTTGCAACAAGAGGAAGAGAGACGGAATTCAATTTGCTTTCCAAACTTGTAATGTTTTCATTTTGCTCCTGCCCAAATTTACTTGTCATTGGAAATAATTCCTCAATCTTTGCATCTTTTATCCTGTGATTCACGACATGCCCTAGTAAGAAGTTGTTTTCATGTTTGCATTTCGTGTTTTAATCTTCGTTCTCCATAGTTTTGTAGATGGATTCAGCACAAAGAGCTGGCATTGTACTTATGACAGAACCAGAATGGTCCTTCTGTACATCTGGGAATCCGAAAATCGGGAGAAGCTATCTTTCAAGGACTTTGAAAATCTCGTATCTCTTGAACGACTCGGAATCAAATATTGCCCCAAGTCATGCCCATTTCAGAGCTAGGATGGCTTCCCTAGCTTTCGAATTTTGGGGATCTATTCCTGCCCCAACCTTGCATCGTTTCCGGAGCAAGGGCTGCCTCCCTCGCTTTTGTATTTCCGAAGCAAGGGTTGCCTCCCTTGCATCGTTGGCTCTTTATTGCTCACATTCCTGAAGTCACGATAGACGATAGATTCGTCTTTGACCAAAGTATCTAATGGCCCAGGTACGTTAACACCCCCTTTGGCATGCTAGTTGAACTGATTTCACACCCAGTTTACGTACAAATACGATCTCTTTTCAGTCCTTACATGCCGAAATTAGTTACATTCTCCTTTCTATTATCGGCAGGGGCAGAGGTATTAACTTCCATAGGAGAGAAGTTTCGACTCCTAAAAAGGTAAGAGACGTTCGGTGTTATCTGTTATGGTATATAAGATCACGGCTGCACTTAGGATGGGCTTTCCCTCTCTTTTACGCCAGTGGAGATCTCACTTTCGAAAGGAAGGCCTTTTTGAATCTGTAACAGGTTTCAGCCTTGGTTGGTCTTCTATGGTCCTGTTTGGCAGAGTAGCGCAAAAGCGCGCTGCTGATGTTGGTGCTGATATTGTTGGCACGGTTGAGCAGAACATCCCTGAGGATGATCTCAGAATCAAACGGTATGGTGGAATTTGCTTTATGATCTGTTTGGTTAGCATGAGAATGCTAGAAAGGAATGAAAAGAGAAAAAGTAATGACTTTTCATATGTTTTCTTAGCAAGAGAATGATAGAAATCTGCGTGAAAACGAAAATACCGGTACAAATCACTTGATCTTTCTCTTTTCGGGCAAAAACACAAGCACATTTGAATTTGCTATTGAAATTCGGTATCCACGTTTTAAATTGCACATCTGCCCTTCTTTTCCATCAACTTGCATGCCTGAAGTGACTATATTTTCTCGAGACTTTCATGGTATATATCCAAACCGTAAAATGTGAGACGTTACTTTTAAGAAGTCTCCCACAAATGTTTCATGCTAGTAAAATGCACGCAAGAAAATCAATTTCATTCCTTTATCCATTCTTGTCACTTCACTTTTTGTCACTCTTCGTTGTCCTCTTTTTCTCAATTAGTTTCTTCTATTACTTGCAGGTGATAGCTGACATTGTTGGTGAAATTGCTGGTATGGGAAACGATCTAGTTGGCTTTTATGCAGAACCAACATGTGCTGCTCTTGTTTTTGGCTCCAACTCCTCATTTGGGATCAATCATAACTGCAATGCTGTATCGTTGTTTGTTTGGCCATCACGTCCGTGCATGTAAGTCCTTTGCGTGAGCAGGCCCACCCATCATAAATATTTGTGTATGTGTGTATTTTGTTGACAATCTTTGTCCCTGTGAGATGCTGTTGGAGATTTTTTTAAAATGAAATAAAAGATTGCGGGAGGTTATTTGTGTAAATGTTTGACACCTTTTCACATGGGGTATGACTTTATATGAATAGGTATAACACCTATTAACTTAGGGTGTGATTATTAGAATGAGGTGTGATTGTTAGGAAGGGATGTGATACAAGAGGTGCTTCTAAGAGGCATGACCCTTCCTAATTAATTATTTTCATGAAAGAGTGCCTACTAAAAGGCATGATCCTTTCTCTTGATTATTTGTCTTCAAAAGACATACCCTTTCTAATGTGTATTTACTAAAGACACATCCTTTCATGTAAGGGTGCCTATAAGTCTATAAATAGGCTAATGGTTAAGTCATTCGATACACCAAAAAAAAATATCTAGAAACTCTCCCTCTCTCTGACTCGTTGTTTTCTACGCTGTTATTTTGTTATTCTGTAGAAACGAAATTAACAGTCCTTGGTTGAATTGATTCTCTTAGGCTCGGTATTCTGTCTGTCCTTCATTTGTGCGGACGCAGGCAGAAGATCATTGATCGGGCTTCGTTTTATCCTCAGAACAGATTCGCTGTAACTCGGTGCACACCAATTGGTGGGGGCGAATATTATTTTCGGAAAGCGACGTCGTAACGTGACTTGAAGCGGTTTCCATCAGATTGTTCAAGTTGCAGAAGGCTTTACATTTTGAAGGTTCCAGTTTTTGCACCAACAATCGAAAACAGTATTCCTACCATGGTTTCAAAATCGTTGCGAGCGTTGACTCAGGATTTCGTGAAATTGGATAAGTTTGATGGTGGTAACTTCAGGCGTTGGCAAAAGAAGATGCATTTTTTGCTTACGACTCTCAAAGTCGTGTATGTTCTCACCAACCCCTTCCTTGAGGAGGCTGAAGATGAAACATTGGAGGAGGCTCGTGTGAGGAAGAAGTTCGAGAGTGATGACTACATTTGCAAGGGTCATATTCTAAATGCACTTTCGGACGCTCTGTTCGATGTGTATTCAAATACGGAGACTGCAAAGGAGTTGTGGGATTCCTTGAAAGGGAGGTATTTGACTGAAGATGCAACAAATAAGAAATTTCTGGTTAGTCAATTTATGAACTACAAAATGATAGATAACAAGTCTTTGGTTGATCAGTTGCATGAAATTCAGCATATCTTAAATCAGTTTAAGGTTAAGAACATGAACATGGATGAATCAATCATAGTGTCGTCTGTAATTGATAAACTTCCTCCCTCCTGGAAACAGTATAAGAAAACTCTTAAACACAAAACTGAGGATCATACGCTGGAACAATTGGCTGTCCATCTTCGGGTGGAGGAAGAGTCAAAGCATCAAGAAAAGGAGGAACTTGGAGATAATATCTCTAAGATCCATGTAGTGGAGGGAGTAAAGAGCACCAACAAGGGTAAAGATAAACAGAAGCAGAAAGTACGGAAGGGCGATGACCGCAGCGATGAACCAAAAGGAAAAAAGCCAAAAATTGTATGTTGGCGTTGCAGTTAGCTAGGGCACTTCAAGAAAGACTGCAAGTCCAACAAGAAGAATGATTCAGGGGCATCGGGTTCAAAGAATAACTTTGTGGCTGTCATATCCAAGATTAATGTTCTCGAAGATGCTAGTAACTGGTGGATCAACTCAGGGGCAACAAAGCATGTGTGCAATGATAAGAGGTTCTTCACCGACTATGAATCGGTTGAAGATGGTACAGTTCTTTACATGGGTAATTCATCAACTGCTCTTATCAAAGGCAAAGGAAAAGTGGACTTAGAGTTCACTTCTGGGAAGATTCCGACTCTGACTGATGTTTACTATGTACCAGAAGTTAGGAAAAACCTTGTATCTGGAAGCCTGCTTAATAAGCATGGTTTCAAGTTAGTGTTTGAGTCAGACAAGTTTGTTCTGTCTAAGAGTGGTACTTTTGTTGGGAAGGGCTATTTGTACGAGGGCATGTTCAAGCTTAACATTAATAACACAGTTGCTATTTCTGCTTACTTGATTGACTCTCTTTCTTTGTGGCATAATCGGTTGGGGCATGTTAATACTAGGAAAATGGATACTATTGTTAAATTAGATTTGATACCTAACTATGATGTTGATATGGTTGATAAATGCAAAGTGTGTTCGCTTACTAAAATAACCAGAGTTCCATTTCCTAAAATTGAAAGAACAACTACTCTGTTAGAACTTGTTCATAGTGATGTATGTGACATGCATAGCACTCCAACTAGAGGAGGTTAGGAATATTTTGTAACTTTCATAGATGACTATTCCAAATATTGCTCTGTGTATCTATTGCATTCAAAAGATAAAGTTTTTGAGAAGTTTATTGCTTTTAAAACCGAAGTTGAAAATCAATGTGGAACAAAGATAAAACGTTTAAGGTCTGATAGGGGTGGTGAATACCATTTCCCTGATTACTGTGAATCAGTTGGGATCATTCATGAGAAAACTGCACCATATACTCCACAGCAAAATGGAGTCGCTGAAAGAAAGAATCGGACTTTGACTGAGATGGTTAATGCTATGCTTAGCAATTCAGGATTAAGTAGTGGTATGTGGGGCGAAGCCATACTTACCGCTGTTTATATTTTGAATAGGGTGCCTCTCAGAAAGTCTAATATAACTCCTTATGAGTTATGGAAAAGAAAGAAACCGAATCTAAGTTATTTCAGAATTTGGGGATGTAGAGCGATTGTTAGATTGCCGAAACCCAAAAGGAAGAAGTTGGGTGAAAAAGGAATTGAATGCATATTCATTGGTTATGCTTTACATAGTAAAGCATATCGGTTTCTGGTTTCTGAGCCAAATGATTCAGTTGGAGTAAACACCATTATTGAATCACGTGATGCAGTATTTTATGAGAATAGGTTCGTATCTATTCCAAAGGTGCCTAATCAAGAGAATGAGCCAGACTCTGTGGAGTCTGACATAGAGGCGGAACCTACGGAACATGATAGATTTAGGAGAAGCAAAAGGGCTCGAGTTGCTAAGTCATTTGGTCCTGACTTCATAGTTTATCTAGTTGAAGGAACTAGAAAGATTGCAGATAATCATTTCATGATTTCGCTTCATGTGGAATCGGATCCCTTGACCATCGGGAAGGCTATGAAATCACAAGATTATGCTTTCTGGAAAGAAGTAATCTAGGATGAAATGGATTCTATTATGGGTAATAATACCTGGGTTCTTGCTGATTTGCCTCCGGGTTCCAAAGCCATTGGCTGCAAATGGATTTTCAAGAAGAAAATGGGGTCGATGGTACAATCGACAAGTTCAAGGCACGGTTGGTTGCCAAGGGCTTTACGCAAAAAGAAGGTATTGATTATTTCGATACTTATGCTCCGGTGGCAAGGATCTCTACAATTAGAGTACTAATTGCGTTGACTTCCATTTATAAACTTGAGATTCACCAAATGGATGTTAAGACTGCATTCCTAAATGGTGAGTTGGATGAAGAGATTTATATGGAGCAACCGGAGGGTTTTGTTGTGCAAGGTCAAGAACACAAAGTATGCAAACTTGTTAAGTCTCTTTACGGACTTAAACAAGCACTTAAACAGTGGCATGAAAAGTTTAATAAGGTGATTGTATCAAACGGGTTTAGGATACACCAGTTTGATAAATGTGTATATAGTAAATTTAGTGGTAATCGAGGTGTAATCATGTGTTTGTACGTGAATGATATGCTTATCTTTGGGACTGATCTAGAAAGCATTCAAAGTACAAAGGATATCCTTTCATCTAGTTTTAGTATGAAGGATATGGGTGTTGCTGATGTAATTCTGAGAATCAGAATTAAGAGACAAAGAGGAAATTTAATCCTTAGTCAGTCTCATTACATTGAGAAAGTTCTAAAGAAGTTTAATCACTTTGATTGCACGTCGATTTCTATACCATTTGATCCACATGTTAAGTTGTATCCTAATATTGGTAGAGCAATTTCACAACTAGAATATTCTAGAGTGATAGGAAGCTTGATGTATGCCATGACTTGCACGAGACCAGATATTGCATACGCTGTGGGGAAACTAAGTAGGTACACACATAATCCGAGTGATGTCCATTGGCACGCAGTTAATCGGGTATTGAGGTATCTAAAGAAAACTATAGACTATGGGATAGTTTATCGTGGTTATCCTTCGGTTCTAGAAGGATATACTGATGCTAGTTGGATAGCCGAGAATGAAGATCATTTGTCAACAAGTGGATGGGTCTTCACACTTGGTGGAAGAGCAGTTTCTTGGGGATCTAAGAAACAAAGTCTCATCACAGACTCAACTATGGCAGCTGAGTTTGTAGCACTAGCAACAGGGAGCAAAGAGGCAGAGTGGCTGAGAAGTATGTTATGGGAGATACCCATATGGCCAAAACATATGTCACCTATATCTTTGCATTGTGATAGTCAGTCGACTCTATCACGGGCTTATAGCCAGGTGTATAATGGAAAGTCCAGGCATATAGGACTTCGACATAGCTATGAGAGGAACTTGATTACAGATGGGGTGATAACCATTGATTATGTAAAATCAAGTCAAAACTTGGCTGATCCTTTAACAAAGGTCTTGCAAGGGATTGATGTGGAGAACATCATAAGGGATGGGACTCAAGCCCATTGGAATCTAATCACTCTTGGTGGAGACTCGACTCAACGCTTGAATAACTTCAAGTCTCGGGTTCAATGAGCAAAGTATACCATAAGTTGTGGTTGCAAGCATTTTCCGATTTTATCCATCCCATGGTAAAATGCTTGGTACCTGTAATGTAAACATGGAGGTTAAGCTACTTAGCTTTTAATAGGCTTTTAACGGTTTGTTAGGTTTCAAGTGTTGTAGTTACATGGGCACTTTCAAAGTCTACCTATATGAGTGTGAAGGTGGTGCCGCCTTCTATGGGTTCAAGGGCTAGGACTCTAGAGCGCTCATGAAATTCAGGATAAAGACACACGGCCAAACCACGTGTCGGCAAATTTGAATACCTGAGTCAGGCAAGATGCGTGCGTGAGACATGTCCGGTTAGTCATTTAAGGATCGCTAGTTCAAAGACAAGTCTACTATGCTTTCCGACTTACTTTGATGTGTTTTCACTAGGTGAATGGTTCAAGTCGTGAGACACTTTCATTGATGCACAAGTCTTTTCAAAGGAACCAAGAAAGCTTTTTCTTTATTTCGAAAATGGTGGAGGATTGTTGGAGATTTTTTAAAAATAAAATAAAAGATTGCGGGAGGTTATTTGTGAAAATGTGCGACACCTTTTCACATGGGGTATGACTTTATATGAATAGGTATAACACCTATTAACTTAGGGTGTGATTATTAGAATGGGGTGTGATTGTTAGGAAGGGATGTGATACATGGGGGTGCTTCTAAGAGGCATGACACTTCCTAATTAATTATTTTCATGAAAGGGTGCCTACTAAAAGGCATGATCATTTCTCTTGATTATTTGTCTTCAAAAGACATATCCTTTCTAATGTGTATTTACTAAAGACACATCCTTTCATGTAAGAGTGCCTATAAGTCTATAAATAGGCCAATGGTTAAGTCATTCGATACACCAAAAAAAAAATCCAGAAACTCTCCCTCTCTCTGACTCGTTGTTTTCTACGCTGTTATTTCATTATTCTGCAGAAATAGAATTAACAGTCCTTGGTTGAATTGATTCTCTTAGGCTCGGTATTCTGTCTGTCCTTCGTTTGTGCGGACGCAGGCAGAAGATCATTGATCGGGCTTCGTTTTATCCTCAGAACAGATTCGCTGTAACCCGGTGCACACCAATTGGTGGGGGCGAATACTGTTTTCGGAAAGCGACGTCGTAACGTGACTCGAAGCGGTTTCCATCAGATTGTTCAAGTTGCAGAAGGCTTTAGATTTTGAAGGTTCCAGTTTTTGCACCAACAGATGCTATTTGTACCAAAACAACTCAAAAGACACGCCCATACTTGCAGTGTGTGCGCATAATGGGATTGTCACGGTTAGTGTTTCGGCTCCGAAGTGACTTAAGGACTGAGCGGGCGTGCCAAGACTTGTCGCGTCCAACGTAAAGGACTGAGTGCCCCTTTTCTTACTTCGAATCTGTGAGGGCGATAGTGTTGCAACCTAAGGGCTGGATTGCAGTGAAGGTCCGTGGTTTTGTCCTACGAGCGAGGACTTAATAATTTCCTAACCGTGTAGGAAAAGAAGTAACAACATAAGAATAACTTTATTATATCGTAATAATAAAGTTGGGGATACAACAGAGATAGGAATAACTTTGTTATGTCGTAATAACAAAATTGGGGTACAAGAGAGATAGAAATGAGGGAGAAATGAGATAGTTGCTTCGCTAGGAAGGCTTTGGTTTTAAGCGTTGAGCTTGATTGGTGTGGGAACCCTTTTTTCTTCTTGTCTTCTAGTATTTATAGGCCAAGAATCTTCAATTTTTCCTGCATGCAAGAGCCTTGTTGTCCTTCTCTCATGGCGCCATGTGTTCGTATAACCTCTACTTCATGGGATGATGGGTAGTTATCAAAGGTAGTGGGCCATTTTGACAAGTCAAATAGCCTTTAAAAAATAAATAACTACTTGCCCACCTCTTGATCATACGAAAAATGGAGATCATGGGCCTATTCTCCAACTTCCCAAGTGTCCACAGCGTGCCATGTGTCCAAACATCCCATGAGGTCAAATGGTTTCCCCACTTTTCTCGGTCATGGGCAGTTAATAGAAGTTAGTGGGCTTCTCCCACTTCCTTTTTTTTGTGGGCATCAGGGAATAATGGACCATTTGACCTGTCAAATAGCCATGTGGCAATCATCTACGTTTTCTTGTACCAGGCTTCTCATGATGCAAAACAAAACACGATAATGGGCCTTGCAAACCAATTAATATGTACAAGGCCTTGTTCCCATAATAAATTAATTGGGCCTCGTTTTCATATTTACAAAATATGATCCAGGAACCATAAACTCGATCTCTCGATCGAAATGGGTTGAAATTAATTGGGCCCAGTCAACATTACTTTGGCCCATTAATTTCAACTCAATATTACTTCATTTTGCAGCCCAATTTAATTAAATAATAATTAAATGGTCGTCCAACGCTTGCCCAGGATTGGATGTCAAAAACGGGTGTAAACAGTTAGATAAACGGAAACAGTCTACTGTCCATTGCAATCTCCAATGCTTGTGAGGAGAAATTTGGGACCCCTATCTGTATCTCCAGTCGTGATCCAGCTTTGTCTCACCTATTTGTTGCAAATGACCTCATTCTTTTCGGGAGAGCCAATGATGATTGTTGTCATGTGATGAAATCTGTCGTTGAAAAATTCGCAAAGAACCAGGGCAAAAAATCATTTTGAGAAATCGAAAGTGCTCTTTCCAAATAATGTGCCAGAAAGGAGGCAGGATCATTTGTGTAATATTTTAAGCATTCCGAAAACCAACCACCTGGGTAGTTATCTTGGCTGCCCTTTCCTTCATGATAGGCCTTCTAACCATTCCTTCCAAGCAATTATTGATAGAATCAATAGTAGGCTCTCTCTGGCCTGGGAAAGCAAATCGCTTCCCTTGGCGTCTGATTGACTCTGATTGAGGCAGTTAACACGGCCATCCCAGCTCATGTTATGCAAACCATGGTTCTCCCCAAGTCAATTTCCTCTGGGGCTCTACAGAGACCACTGCGGCCAAACCTAAATGCCGGGGGGGGGGGGGGGGGGGGGGGGTTGACCTTGTCAATCCTTGGCAAAACTTAACTGGTGATTTGTTAAGAAAAAGAGTCTCTCTGAGCATGAGTCTTGTATGAGGAAGTTGGTCGCAGGCTCGCAGCTGTCATGAACCATCTACCATTTAGAGAAGTATGCTCAAGGGGAGCAATACTCTTCCTTCTAAGGACCAAAATTCTTGCGAAAAGTGGTGGTAACATTTCCAATGTTTTCGGATGGCTAGGATGTTGGCCAATTCGGTGTTTCGTGGAGGGTCCTCTCTTCCTCCCTGAGTATGATTTCATGGTGTGCGAGTTGTGTGATGGCTAACAATAGGATTTTTCTCGGATCGCGATCAACCTCCCTCCGGAGATTCATCCAAAAAAAAAAAAATTGTTGAAGGTCACCATCTGATGTGGAAGCACCCCACTTTCGTAGGCTTTACATCTCGTTCGGCTTTTGCAGCAATGTGTAATGGGGATGTGCATGCCCATGTGTGATGGACAACTTGCACTCTTACGTTTTGAGAGATTGCCCGTGTGGGATATTCATGGTATCCCAAGGGACACGCAGGATTTTTTCGCATCTGAAACTCTTCATCAGGTCAAAGCAAACTTTCAATCTTCTTCTAAGTTCTCTCTAACCAACACTTGGGCGACCATATTTCCTTTTGCGTGCTGGTGCATTTGGCTTAACAGAAATCGCGGAGTCTTCGACAAAATTACTATCAATCGGGATAGCATTCGTAACCTTATCATCGCAGCTGCACATGAATGGTGAATCTATAGCATGCCAAATCAGCGGTTCAAGTCGAGCTCACTATTGGTTTTTCACGGGTTGGAAGCCTCCGAAACCAAATTAGTTCATGTTAACTACAGGCTGGTTCACGCGACCATAACACTGATGCAGCGGCTGGGGGTATTTGTCGGAAAATAGGGGCAGCAACAAGTCTAGGAGCAGAATTATATATGGGGACTGCGACATGGTCTTCAGCTAGCTGCTCATTCAGGAATTCATAATTTGGAATTTGAATCAGACTCAAGAGTCATGATTTGCTTACGTTCGACTACATTTGCGGGTACTCATCATCTTAGCATCTTATCAAACGATTACAGGTACCTTTTTGAGGCTTTTTGATGTAATGGAAGTGAACCATAGCTTTCGTGAAGGAAACTGTTGTGCGGATCGCCTTACCAAATCTAAATGGACTATGAGGACTACGTGTCTTTGATTTTATGCCCAATTGTATTTCTTTTCACTCAAGGGCAGATGCCGAGATGGTGACCTACCCAATACTTATGTACTCTTCTATTTTAGTTAATTAGATGCATCATGCATCCCTTAAACCAAAAAAAAAAATGTTCACACCTTGTTTTTCGATAAGAAGAAGAAAATTCAATAACTTGAGTAAAAGATATGTCAAGCTAAAAAATGAGAATGAGCAAAATAGCATCATTGTCAAAGAGCTATATCCCAACTAGATTGGCTCATAGCACTCGACAAATCACGTGCTCCCCGAATCTCCGCACAAAGTTGGTAAGGTACCAACTGAAGAAAAGAAACAAAATAGCATCATTGTCCGAATCACGTGCTCCCTTAGAATAACGGGGCCTTAGTGGTATCCAAATGCATTAGCTCCTCCTCTAGTCCTCTGCCTTGGATATCTCAGAAATAATGTTCCAAAATACTGAGTTATTTCCAATTCTTAATTACAACTCCAAGACCTTGCAACTTCTTCGATCAACAGCTTAATCCCGACCGGCCCGTCCATCCAGAACTCTCGGCCCGGCCCGTCCATCCAGAACTCTGCTTTCCCAAAAATGTTTCTCAAGTACCCCTTCAAAAGTTGGATGTAGTAATAATGGCATATCCACCAACTCCATGGTATCAATGAATTCATTAAGGTTCTCAACTAATGCAAATAAGTAGTAGGTGATATGATTCAGAAAGAGAAAAAGAGACGATTTCGCTACACTCGCATCCGTGCTCGTCCTTACACACTTTATGTGACCTACCGCTAAACACAAACAAGATATACCATTATCCACGTGAGTTATAAAGATTCCAGTAACAAGTTATTGTGAAGAATACCGCGACATAGGAAGATTAGTTTTTTTTTTTTTCTTCTTTTAAATTCTGTCGTCGCATCCTCTAGGGGATTTGTGATTTTCACTTGTGCTTATTCCATTCGTTTGGCCTATCTGGGTCTCTACTGGTTATTCTTTAACTGACATTATCCCTGAATCGTGTTTTGTACATATTTTGAGTCTGCTTTGCATTACTCTATACGGTTACGCGCTTGCCTCTACACACTTTATGTGACCTACCACTAAACCAAAACAAGATATACAATTATCCATGTGAGAGGTATAAAGATTCTAGTAACAAGTTATTGCGAAGAATATGGCGACATAGGAAGATAAGTGTTTTTTTTTTTTTTTTTAATTTTGTTGTTGCGTCCTCTAGGGGATTTGTGGATTTCACTTGTGCTTATTCCATTGATTTGGCTGATCCGGGTCTCTACCACCTATTTTTTGACTCACATTGTTCCCAAATCGTGCTTTATATTTTGAGTCTGCTTTGCAATACGTGCATCTAGATATAGGTGTTTGAGCCTTCTTTCCGAAACAGAGATGCCTTCACACAAAAGGGATTAATAAGAGAAAGTAAGAGATAGAGAATAGTTTCACTTCAATAATTGAGGTTTCTTTTCGACGGTAGAAAGATTTACATATCACATTATCGAAAGTTACTAAAGCTGAAGGTGCATAAGTTAGAGGATGATAATCAAAATTTAATCTTCAACAATGGAGCCCTTTTCTTTTTAACAGTAGGAATTTACGATGCTGTAATCAAAAGTTGAAAAAGACAATGTGAAAGAGAGACGGTTAAATATGGGAGGTAATGTATTAGCAATTTGCAACGATGGTAGGCTATATAGAAGCGTCATTTACTCGATGTTTCCTCAAAGTCTTTGTGAAGTGTCATTTCGATTCTCAATACAAAATTGTGTTGTGAAGTTCTAAAAATGCCTTTACGACGGAGTTAGCTACGAAGACCATTTGAAGACATACTTCAAACTTCTGTGAATAAATAATCCCCCCCTTGCAGAAGTGCCAAAATACCCCCCGTCCGGAGGAATAATAATGTAGCTATTTCTATTAAGGGTTTGTGCCGATCAAAAAATTATTATTAAGGACTTATTTGTTAGTTGGACTATTTGGTTGTATCGACTATTTTCTTGAATTGGTTAATCATGAATTTTTTAATCTGATGTTTTGGTTTGAATGCACACACATCCAAACAAGAGCGATATTGCTTCAACTTATCCGCAGTCCGTACTTTGTGTAGTGTTGGTTGTGTGGCTATAGAGATTCTTCTCAACCAACACAGGAGAGGACACTCCATTATTGACTCTCTCTCTCTCTCTCTCTCTCTCCAATGAGAAAGAAATTTCAAAGAGGGCACTGATACATCAATAATTCTAGTGACACATCCAAATTCACATCTAAACACATACCTACACTCTCTCTCTCTCTCTCTCCGATGAGAAAGAAATTTCAAAGAGGGCACTGATACATCAATAATTCTAGTGACACATCTAAACTCACGCCTAAACACATACCTACACTCACATGAGTGGTGAGCCCCGTATATATTAGTATGTGTGGAACCCACCACTCCTGTAAGCGGTGGGTGTGAGTTTTGGTGTTGTACTAGCATTCATACATTATGCTTCTCTCTCTCTCTCTCATTGCTTTCATTTGTCGGTGCAAGACCCCACAACCACTATTAAAAGTTGAACTTGGTAGTCCATATTGGAAAATCTTCGGTTGATGATTTTGTGACTCTCCTTTTTGTTTTTATTAGATAGAATTTACTAAAATACCTTTGCACTTTTATGGTGTTGGTTTCTTCTCACTTTTTAAATGTAAGGGCGTTTTAGTAAATTCACCTTAATAAAAACAAAAAGGAAAGTGACATTAACAAATAGAAGGAGTTGCAAAATCAGCTGTCAAATCTTATAAAACGCACATACAGTGAATGAACAAAGATCAAGTGGAGTCACGGATGAAAAATATTAAGCAGATCCATTTGTGGGCCGCACTCAGCCTCCAAACAAAGGTAGAAAACTACGATCTAGAAAAATACAAAGGTGACCTAGTAGAGTGCGTTCCAGCGGACTCTACAAATTCAAAATCTTATCATTCTTTATCAGAATCAATTTAAGAACAAATATGATCAAAAAATAATAATTAAGAACAAATTGACCCCCTTTCTTTTCCATATTACGTTGTTGTCCTTCATTTATTACAGTATTCTTCAAATTTCAACCACATCTCACCTAAGTTTAATTAATAAAAGTTCACTCTGCCCTAAGTCCTGACCGACCAGATTACATTCAACTACAAAAGACGAATTGAATTGAATACATTCACCTACTCTATTCACCTACTCCCTTGACAAGACTGAATTAAATTGAATACATTCACCTACTCCCTTGACAAGACTGAATTGAATTGAATACATTCACCTACTCTATTCACCTACTCCCTTGACAAGACTGAATTAAATTGAATACATTCACCTACTCCCCTCCTCACAAATCAATTCACTTAATTGAAGTCATTCATACCACTTGCTCTCCCTTATCAAGGAGTAGTATGTACGTTTTGCTTCATAAGAATACTCTCTCCGTCCCAAATTAGATGTCAATTTTTTATATCCGTATCAATTTCAATTCTTTATATCTTTCAATATAAATCTCACAAAATATACAATATAGATCTTGTTTGATAGTTCTCGTTTAATTCTATTATACAAAGTTTTTAAAATTATGAAAAACATTATAGATTGAAAGATATAAATGATGAAAAATCACACGGATTTCAAAAATTATTTTCATGAAAAAGTATCAAAACTAACATAATACGGAAAGTATTTATTAATAAAAAAAGGAAAAAAATGTACTCTCTCCGTCCCTTTTTAAGTGTCCTGCTATGTAATTTCAACTTATTAAAAAGACATCATCGTTATACCTTTTACATCAACTTTTTCCTTCACTTTCCCTACTTACTCATCATCATTACACTTTTACTCATTAACTTTTCAAAATAAAATCTACTTTTAGGGACAAAATAGACAATACACCAACTTTTACCCCCTAACTTTACAAAATGGACACTTATTAAGGGACAACCCAAAATAAAATACTGGACACAAAAAAGGGGACAGAGAGAGTATTAGGAGGGTTATATCATTCATTGGCCACATTAAAATTTTCTCAGATATAGTGCATCATTATACTTAATAGCCCTAATATTAGCGAAATAAGAAAGAAATATCAAGTTAACTTAGTAGCGTGATTTCTGTTTAAGATTCTTTAACCGAGTATATAGATAATTTATTTTCATAAATCGACTTAATTCTCGTTCCCGAAACTTTTAGAATTATCAAATATGACATAAACCTTAATATACTTAAACGAGTTTTTAAAATATTTTCAGAGATTTAAAAATGGGGGAAAAAAAAGGAAATATAGATGAGAAAAACAAAACACAAACGGAAGCGCATGTGTTCCGAGGAGCGGCGTTACGGTCATCGCTCCCAAGGACCCAGCATCTGTTCAAATCAGACGGCTTTTATCAACGGAAACTTGTCGCCGTTTACTTCCTTCTCAATCGTATCGGTTCTCCCTCGCTCAGACGTAGTAAGATTATTGGAAGCGAATTTGCTTGCCAAGATCTACTCCGTTTCTGTGGATTCAATCAACTTGACGCCGTTTACTTCCTTCCCTTTTTGTTTTTATTTTATTTTTCGGTATCGGAAAGGAGCTAGTCTTATCTACTACTAGTATTGGGTAATGGTTATACACTTTGCTTAGTGGCCTATCAAAATCCACTGATTTTTGATACACTTAATAATTTCAAGATAATAATATTTGGAAGAGGTAGTTAATGATATCCGATCGAGCTGATTTTTAATTCACTTGTTCTACTCGACGAATTCTACGAAATGAATATTTTCGATCATCGGAGCAAGACTGGAGCGGCAGCGCTTTACCCCGCATAGCACGCTGCGCAGCACAGCCCTCAGTCCAACATCCCAAGTCCTATTTCACGTGCCGTAAATTTGGAAGAGGTTTGGTTTGAATATAGCTTGTAGGCTTGTAGCTGGATGGACGCGTGATTGCAGTGTTAGGTGAGAGGTCATTTTTAAAGGTTTTCCACATATAACCAAAACAGTAACAAAAACATTTTCGTAGATATTTCGTTCAATTTCGGCAATCACAAAGAATTCTGTATTATAAAAATGTAGATGCATACAATCTTGTGTATTTAAAATTTTTCCAAAACATAAAACATTAAATTTTGCGTTGGATTTTTATTGATGAATGTAATCATAAGTGGACGCTTATTAAAATATTCATAAATAAATTAAGCGAGCAAGTGATAGAATTAAAAGAAATATTGGATCGACAAAGTTATATGAGCGTAAATAATTTTTCAATGTTTTTTTTAAAAAAAATTCTACTATTGTTCTAAATAAATTTTGAGGAGCTCACTCGAATTTATCCACCGTCATTCGTTAATGCGTGGCTATGGATTTAGCCTAGCTAATAGAGGAGACTCCATTATTCACTCTCTCTCTCCATTGAGAGGAGGGCCTCCGTTATTCTCTCTCTCTCTCCATTGCTTTCTTCATTAAATTATTCAATGCAAGACCCCACAACCACCAATCTCCCATGGACGGATGGACCTGCGTATTCTCCTTTTCCTACCCTGTGCATGTGGAGTCCTGCTTGCTAGTGGTCTCTTTCTCTTTCTTTTTCTCTTTTATTGGTATTTTCTAGGAAAAAAAATGAATCAATTTCCTTTCTCGAAAGTTATTTGCCCAATCACAAAGTCTAGGTACACAACATGGAATGAGGTGACGTTTCACTGCACGTTTATTGGGACCTATTTCAGGCTCCATAAAAATACAGAAAAATATTTATAAATTTCAAAATAATATTTCATGGGACCTTGTAAAAAATCAATTTCAACAGATATTGGTATGTATATTTTTTGAATTTGTAGGAGTGAAACTACTTAGTTTCGCAATTTTTTCTTCTATAAATTCAAACAGTATGTCTACCGATATCTGTTGAAGCTGATTTTTTACAAGGTTCCATAAAAATTATTTTAAAATTTATGAAAATTTTTCTATATTTTTGTGGGGTCCGGAGTGGATCCCAATAGATGTGCGGTGGACGGTCACCGCACCACATAGGCAGTGAAATTACCAAACTACTCTTTATTTTGTTAGTACTCATCCACTTTCTCACATATAGAAGGGTATTATTATAATTTCAAATCGAAAAAAAAAAAACAAAAGTGAAGTACCAATGGCTAAAAATGAAGTACCAAATTTAATTTCTTTTCTTTTACTGTTACTGCATTTGAGTCTACTTGAACTTCCTTAGTTGACCCTAAAATCGATTACATTCATTTCATTTTGCTTCTCTGGGATAATAAATGAAATGATATAGATAGATAAGTACGTGACAGTAATAATAGGAGGGAATACTATTGGGGATTGTGCTAAGCGAGGGAGTGGTTCTGAGAAACCAAAGTTAACAAAGTCTAACAATGGATAATTTATTTACTACAATGGTAGGGCATCTTGAAGTGTGATTTTATCGATGTTCCTCAAAGTATTAGCGGTGCCAATTTTCTTCCCAATGTGCCAATCAACAAAAAAAATTTGCTTCCCTATACAAAAATTGTGTCGCAGATGTCTAAACACCTTTATGTTAATTGGACAATTCGGATGGAATTAGCTATGATGACCATTAGACACACAATTTTATATTGGAGAGAAAAATGGCACTTCGCTGATACTTTGGGGCTAATGGTTAGTGTAAGCCATTGGGGAGAGATTATGTTAATTTACTCCTATAACTGGATCGATATGAGGAAATTAAAGAAATTGAACTTCGTGTCAAAGTTTTTATTGATGCACGAGGATTATTGATGTTTTTCAAAATAAAAATTAGTTGGGCAAGTGACAAAAACGATCGTGCGAACTCATCCGCCCGAAAGTCCTTAATTCCTTGTGTAGGCGTACATTCAAACTATTCTTCTCAATTAACATTGGAGACTCTATTATTGACTTTCTCTCTCCCGTGAGAAAAATTTCAAAGAGAAGGACCCTCCATTATGCTCATGTGGAGTTTTGCCAAGTAATAGTGATTTTCGCACTTTCTAAATTAATCACTCCACTTTTTATTTTTAGCGTGTGAAGTTACAAATGCAGAGAGGAAATTACAAAAATGATATTTCTTGATTGATTTTCGTATTCCCCTTCCTTGATAATGCATATTAGGAAATTTTATAGTAAAAAGCAAGAACAGTAAATGAACAATGATACAGTGGAGTCACGGACAAAGAAAAAAGGTAGATTCCTCTTGGGGGGGCCACACTCACCAGCCTCCACTTCCCAACTAGCAAAACTCTATTTGGTGAATATCTATCAGCATTCACGCATAGCACCCTTTGGTTTCTCTGTACAACACAACTTCCTTTTCCACAGAGCAAAAAAAATGGCCGAAATATTCCTTGGTGCTTTCGTTAACGTTCTAGTTGAGAAGTTAGCATCCGGCGATCTGTGGAACTTTGCACGTACGGAGCGGATTGGTACTCAGCTGACGAAATGGAGCAGCATGTTGGCACAAGTTCAGGCGGTGGTTGCAGATGCTGAGGAGAAACAAATCACGGATCTGGGTGTTAATTTGTGGCTCTCTGATCTTGAAGACTTGAGTTATGATATGGATGACGTACTGGACGAGTTCGCTACCGAAGCTTTGCGGCGGAAGGTGATGGAAGAGCCTCGAGCTAGCACCAGCAAGGTACGTAAATTCATACCTAATTGCTGCACAAGTTTCAATCCAAGCACTCTTGTGTCTGATTTTAGAATGAGGCTCAAGATGGACGAGATGAACGAGATCACTAGGAGGTTGCAAGACCTTTTTGATCGAAGGAAGGGGCTTGGCTTGGAAAACATTAATGCAACGGGGTCTGGTAAAGCTCCTCAAAGACGACCAACTTCGGCTTTGATAAATGAACCTTGTTTGTATGGTAGGGATAACGATAAAAAGGCGATACTAGAGTTGCTCCTAAGTGATCAATCTGGTAGTAACAAAGTTGGTGTAGTCCCGATTGTGGGTATGGGTGGGGTCGGCAAGACCACCCTTGCTCAGATGGTCTACAACGACGAGATGGTGGATGAACATTTTGAGATGAAAGCATGGGTTTGTGTATCAGAAGTGTTCGACATTGTTGGAGTGACAAAAGCGATTCTTGAGTTTGTCACTAAAAGGACGTGCGAGTTTAAAGCCTTGGCTCAAGTTCAAGATGAGCTAAAAAATGCTTTGGCCGGGAAAAAGTTCTTGATTGTTCTTGATGATGTGTGGAACAAAAACCATGGTGACTGGAGCAGTTTGAAGAGTCCTTTCAATGATGGGGCCCCGGGAAGTAAAGTCATTGTAACAACACGCAGTAGGGATGTTGCAAATACAATGGCTGGACCCAATAACTATCACTCCCTAAAGGAACTATCCGAGGATGATTGTTGGTTAGTGTTTGTACAACATGCATTTGAGGATAGAAGTATGGCTACAAATCAAAATTTGGTTTCAATTGGTCGAGAAATTATCAAAAAATGTAAAGGCTTGCCTTTGGCTGCTAGGACACTCGGTGGCCTTCTACGGTGCAAGTTGATAGAGGTTGAATGGAAAGGAGTATTGAACAGTAAAATTTGGGAGTTATCAACAGAGGAAAGTCACATTCTTCCAGCTTTGAGATTAAGTTACTATCACCTCCCTTCGCATTTGAAGAAGTGTTTTGCATATTGTTCCATTTTGCCAAAGGATTACGAATTTGAGGAGGAGGAACTAATTTTCTTATGGATGGCAGAAGGCTTAATTCCGAAGCAAATAGGGGGAAGGCAAATGGAAGATCTTGGTTGTGAGTACTTCCATGAATTGTTATCGAGGTCATTTTTTCAACCATCAAGTAGTGGTGAACTATTTGTTATGCATGACCTCATCAATGATTTGGCTCAGTATCTTGCAAGAAAAACTTGTTTTAGGCTGGAGGATAAGCTGATCAAAGAGAGTGAAGGAGATGAAAGTATCAGTAAGGCTCGGCATTCATCCTACTCACGCGGGTATTGTGATGGCATGAAGAAGTTTGAGGCCTTTAAGAAAGCCAAAAATATGCGGACTTTTTTACCATGTGGGTCTAGGTATGAAGATGCGTCCTACTTGACAAGCGACGTTCCCCTCCATCTGTTGCCGGGTCTTGGACGTTTACGTGTGCTTAGTTTGCGAAGATATAAAATTGGTGAACTTTGGAGTTCGATCGGGGATTTGAAGCATGTGAGGTTCCTTGACATTTCATGTGCCTTGATTTTAACGTTGCCGGAATCAATATGCACTCTCTACAACCTACAAACGCTAATTTTGAGAGACTGTGAAAATCTCAAGATGTTGCCTGCAAACACTAGTGACTTGATTAGTTTGCGCCATCTCGATGTTACTGGTGCAAATTCCTTACGAGAAATGCCACAAAAAATAGGAAAATTGACAAGTCTCCAAACTTTATCAAACTTCATTGTTGGCAACGGCAGCAGGTCCATGATAACTGAGCTGAGCAGCCTGATTCATCTTAGAGGGACACTTAGCATATCAGGGTTGGAGAATGTGACAGATGCTCCAGATGCGAGGAGGGCCAACTTGAAGGATAAACAAGGTTTAAATGTGCTAAGGATGGAGTGGAGTAACATCTCGGATAATTCTCACAACGAAAATGTTGAATCACAAGTGCTTGATATGCTAGAGCCTCACAAGAAGTTAAAAGAGCTTTCCATTACAGGTTACAGTGGCTTCACATTCCCAAATTGGATTGGGAATTCTTTGTTCTCCAACATTGTCTGCTTGAAGTTCCAAAATTGTGAAAAATGCACTTCCTTGCCACCTTTGGGGCAATTACCCTTGCTTGCAAAACTCTACATTCAAGGAATGAAGGTAGTAGGTAATGTTGGACTTGAGTTTTATGGCTTGGGTCGCTCAAATCCTTTTCCAGCTTTGGAGATTTTATCCTTCATAGACATGCCCGAATGGAAAGAGTGGACTCCTTTTGGAGTCGAGGAGGGAGCTCAAGCATTTGCTCGCCTATCAGAGCTCTCAATTGAAAGATGTCCCAAGCTTTTGCACGAGTTGCCAAGAAATCTTCCTCGGTTAAGAAATCTGGATATTACGGAGTGCCCGGTGTTGGAGGTTGCGTGGAGCCTAAGCCCTCCAGAGCTGAATGAAGTGAGGAACATGCTTCACTTTGACTCACTCGTGTCCTTGCGTCTAAAAGATGTTTCGATTGCCAAATCCTTGGGTAGTTCAGAAGTTGGTGATCAAGTAGTACTCAAAAACTCAAGCCATAGCCTCTTGAGCTCGCTAACTTCCTTGAAAATGGAAAATATTTGGGGTCACACATGCCTACCCAGTTGGATTTTTCAAGGGCTGATGGGAATCCAAGAATTATCTCTCTGCCGTTTCGAAGAACTCACAACATTGTGGGAGGATGAGGTGAGACTACAAAACCGTCTCCCTGTCCTCCGACGTCTCGCTATTGAAAGTTGCTCCCAACTTATTTCCTTGTTTGCAGAAGGAGAAGAAGGAGATAACCTCAAATCTCTTCAAGAGCTTTCCATCTCCTGGTGTCCACGCTTCATCTCTTTCCCTGTCTTGCCGTCTACGCTGAAAGAACTACAGATTTATTATTGTGATGAGCTGGTGTCCCTACCTGATTTGACGTTGCTGAATAATCTTGAGAAGCTGTATATTGATTCCTGTCTATCCCTGCCGTACTTAAGTTCTGGAAGTGGGCTCCCGCCAGCTCTCAAAGAATTGATGGTTATGAATTGTGCAGAGCTAAAGTCGCTAATAGCAGACGAGGGGATTAAGATCAATTGTCCGTCTCTTGAAACTATTTATATCTCTAGGTGTGAGTGCCTCAAAACCCTACCCGATGTCATGCAAAATAATAATGGCCTCAAGAATCTCAGTCAACTGGGGATACGGAACTGTAAGAATCTAGAGTCCCTTCCGGAAGGATGGTTTCCCACAACCAATTTCAGGTATTTTGTTATCTATAACTGCGAGAAACTCGAGCCCCTTCCAAACCACGCGTACAACAACAACCGCCTCGCTTCTGTTGAAGAGCTGTCTGTAGGTGGTTTTCTTACGGGTACAGGACTCCTCTCCCACATTCTGGATGAAGGAAGTTCCTCCAACTTTACCAACCTCACCAAACTCACCATCTACGATGTCGACATCGGTCAGCTGTGTGGCTTGCACCGATTGTACTCTCTCAGAGAACTCTCCCTTGAGAATTGTGATTGGGTGTCCTTTCCAGAAGATGGGATGTTGTCGTTTCCCTCCTCTCTGGTCAAAGTGAGCATCCAGGGATTCCCAAATCTGGAGAAGCTATCTTTCAAGGACTTTGAAATTCTCGTCTCTCTTGAACGACTTGAAATCGAAAATTGCCCCAAGCTCACGTCCATTTCAGAGCTAAGACTGCCTCCCTCGCTTTCGAAATTGTACATCTATCACTGCCCCAAACTCGCATCATTTCCGGAGCAAGGGCTGCCTCCCTCGCTTTCGGATTTGGAGATCTCTCGCTGCACAAACCTCGCGTTGTTTCCGGAGCAACGGCTGCCTCCCTCGCTTTTGTCTTTGCGGATCACAGCATGTCCGATACTGAAACGACAATGTGAAAAGAGGAAAGGCCAATATTGGCGCTCCATTGCACACATTCCTCGTGTCGAGATAGACTATAGATTCGTCTTTGTCCCAAGCAGCCAATGACCCAGGTTTGTTAACTTCCCCTTTGGCATGTTACTTCAACTGATTTCGCTACATCACTGACCCACTGCACATGTACCACATGATATCTATATCTTTCACACCCAGTTTGACAATTTGACATTCCGAGGATAGGAAATGGGCATATATGTACGAACAGACATTGTAAAAATTAAATGATGCAAAAACTGTTCATGATTCTACTTTTTTTCCCTACAAACACCAAATTGAGCTTATTGGTTTACTGAGAAAAAATGAAACATTAATTCTGGTCACCTCGCCAAGAATGTAGAAGAAGTCTTCATTGGTACTGTATCTACTTTAGGCCAATATTGTATTTGCCCAGTCACTCGGAATTACAAATTACTAGCACTTATGTATAGGAGAAAAATTTGTTCTAAAAGTGCATTTATTCCTGATAGATATACCAACAATAACCCTAACTTCTCCCGTGACCATTCTTGAATCACAAGTTTACATAACATTGATAAGCAAGATTTAATACGGATGTTGAAACATTTGAAGCTTTTTAATGTGTATGCACAAACAATTGCGAGAATAGGATTTCAATCATTGTACAACTACAAACACTTACACAATCTCATTCACATTTACATTGGGGCCCACACAAACTCACTCACATTCACTTGTACATATGTGACTTTATTTTTACAATTATTTGCATTCTCCACATTGATTTCATTTGCATTCCTTTTGCTTTTTGGGTAAATCATTGGCATTCCTTTTGTGCTGCTCTTATTCTATGTTTTCTACTCCCACCTATTGTTTTAAATTATTTTGTTTGGGGTAACCCTGGCTATTGTTGGGTAAGCTTAATTTCAAATATACTTATGCTTTCCTGGATATCATATTTGGAGTTGGAGTAATTCTTGTACTAGACAGATGATGCACATTTTTTTTTATATGGCTTATCTCGGTTCTCCCAAAAATGATTTGAATTGTTCATTTTTTTAATTTTCTTTTTGTGGAGTTCAATAAAAAAAATCTGCTCAATTGAATATCGGTAAAGATTTTTTTCAAAATAATGATAAAAAAATAAGCCACTCGACTTATTTAGTAAAACTAGGCACAATTTTGTTTGGTTTTGACTTTTGAGGAAAAAGTTTTGATGTAAGGCTCCATTTGTTTTGATGTAAAATATTTTACAATATAAAATATTTTTCATGTAAAATATTTTTTTTGAAAACAAATTTCAAACTTTTATTTTTTGGTGTTTGGTTGACACTTGAAAATATTTTCAGAAATTAACAAAATAGTGTAGAAGGGGGGCGGTTTATCCAATTAATGGAAAATGTTTTACATGTAAAATGTTTTCCTCATTTTTTACACAACCAAATACCAAAAAATAGGTAAAATATTTTACCGCAAAACAAACTTCAAATTTTATTGTGAGATTTAAAAACAGTGGGAGAATTTCCAGTGGAGAGAAGATTCACTCCGAAAAAGGAAAAAGTACGTGTGGTGTTATTGTATATAAGATAATGGCTGCACTTAGGAGGGGTTTCAATCTTCTTTAAGTCCGCGGTGATCTCACTTTCAAAAGGAAGGCCCCTTTGAATCTGTAACTGGTTTCGTCTTTGATGGGTTTTCTATGGTCTTGTTTCTGGCAGAGGAAGTGGTGGTATTCTTGGAAAAGCTGCTGATGCTGTTGCCAATATTTGGAAAAGTTTGAGTAGGACGTCCCAAGAATCAAGCGGTATGATGTAATATGCTTTCGTGTCTGTTTTTGTTAGCATGAGAATGGTAGAAAGAGATGAAAAGATAAAGAAATCAAAAAAACAAAAAAACAAAGGTCAGTTCCATAAGTGACTATATTTTCTTGAGATTTCCATGGTATCGAACCATAAAGCCTTACTTTCCTACAAAGGTCTCATGCTACTGAAAATGCGTTGAAGGAAATAAACTTTCTTTTTTCTTTCTTCCTTTTAGTTTTGTCACTTTACTTTCTCCCGTTTTTCACTCTCCGTTATCTTTTTCTTCCTAATCAAATGAACCTTCAGCGACGTTCCGTCACTTCTTACAAAGGCTGATGCTTTCTCAATTTTGTTTCTTTCTTTTTTTCCAGATAGTGATAGCTGACATTGATGGTGATATTGCTGGTATGGGACATCATCTATTCGGTCCTCACGAAAAATCAATATGTGCTGCTCTTGTTTTTGGCTCCATCTCCTCCTCATTTGGAATCAACTATAACTGCAATGCTCTATCTTTGCTCATTAGTTCTTCAGGTATCCTTGTTTGTTTGCTCATCAACTGCGTGTATCTAAGCGTTTGTATGTGTGTGGGGCATTTGGGCCCGCGTCTCGTGTTAGTGTAGGTGCTTGTGTATGTGTGTATTATTTTGATGATTTGTGACTGAGTAAGATGCTATTCGTACCCAAAAACTCAGAAATGAGTATCACTGGCGTTGTTAATTCACACCCCTCTTTTTTCTGGCTAGTATATCGAGCTTGTTAGTTGTTGCTGTAAAATTGAAGAAAAATGCTTGAGACATTAGACATACACAGAAAGGCACAAAGATTTGCACACACATTTTGGGTACCAGCCCAATATAATTGTGTGCAAGGGTTTTATGCACGAGTGTGTGTGTCAACATTGTTGAAAGCAGTCCACCAGCCTAGCTATCAGCTCAACAATCAGATAAAATGAAAGGCCGCGAACAGAGCAGCAAAGTCCACATGCACTTGCAAGCAAGGTGAACTGAATCAGCCGAAAACACTGGCATGAAAAATAGATTTGTTTGGAATTGATTTGCTATTGATCTGGTTTGGTTTTAGATTTCTTCTTGGAGAAACTTAAACTGATTCAGTTATGGTTTTAGTCTAAGAAAATTGGGAAGAAAAAAGATTGAGTAAAACAAAAACATAGAACACTAAGCCAAACCTTACCCCAGGTTGGATCACAAAATCCTTTCATTGCAACTTTTTATGTGTTAAATTGGGCATGGAATGCATTGTCAAGTCTATAGTCAATTGACATCGAATTTGCTCATGTAATACACACATGACCGACGTGAGGGGAATGGGACATTCCACGGTCCCATTCATTGATTCGATTCTTTTAAGGTTTCGATGTTTAACCACTAAAAATAAAGTCAAGTTATAATTAATTAATCATATTGCCTTGAGATATAAGATGAACATGACCGTCCATTTTTATCTAGACAATAATGATTCGACAAATGGATTTACCTATATTTCACTAGCCGAATTATTTACATGAATGAATTACTCAACAAGACTCATGAATAGTTCAAATCGTAAAATAAAAGACAAAGCAAACCCCATGTGATGATATGTCATGCTTCTTTATGAAATTTTGCACTTTTTCGTAGAAGCAACACTAATCGCAAAAAATATTTAAAAAAAAAAAATTACAGCTAAGAGATCTCTACAAAAAGGATGACGTCTCCAACTTCCACGCCTATTCGCGTAGCTTTTGCACAGAAGTAGGCACATTATATCAACCAAAGGCCAAAATTCCATGCCAGACAACGCGAAAAATATTTATCAATGATACCAGAAAAAGAAGACGATTGCTAACCATAAACCACGAAATTCATAATACTTCCAAATTCTTCTAAAATTTTGACCAAAATATCCAAACTGTAGTGACCGAGATTACAAGGCTATCTTTCACAAATTTTTCACATACCCCGGATGCTATCTCCACATATCCCCTAGGAGATACTGCTGCGAAGGAAATGGAGCTAATTCTTGCTGGTATGGAAATGGCTTTCTCCTTCTATGGGAAAAAAAAATATAAAGCAAGGAAACCTTTGAATGACGTTCATGGGACAACAACCAGTTATACCTAAACCAATACGAATTTTTGTTTTATTTCTTTGGATTGGTAAGTTAAGGAGGCTTGAGTCTCTCTATCATGGGTAATCCGGCCTACGCCGCTGCGCTCCCCTATGAAACACCCGTACTTAAGAGGTTATTATATATATTCGTGTTAGACATACTGGAGACATGCCAAAATCCTTATCGGACATTTCAAGTGACGCGTCCATTAAAAAGTATTTTATGGTGGGACATTTCAGGCGACTTTTCTGTGCAACCTAGTGTCTATTCATATGTCAAGGTATGCTTGTCTAGGACTTGAACTTGATTCCAGCTCTTGATGTTCGAATGTATCTTCTTGTCATTTTTCTCCATCTGATGGCCAATGGCTTAAAGAAATGAAAGAATCGGTCTATCACTATGGACAGTGGCGGAGATAGCTAAGGACCAGTAGGAATACTGGATCCCACTGGATTTTTTTTTAACATCGAAATATTATTGTAGAGTAATTTTTTAGTACACCACTTTCAAACAAGAGAAACTTATTAAACTCTTGGGGTTCCATCACCTTTGCGTACCGGAGGAAGTTATGGTACACAGGATATATCATATGTCTAAATTATGACAATTTGTGATTTTCATTATGACAATTTGTGATTTTTATTATGACAATTTTTGGTTTTCTAATGCATATTTTTTATGATAGTTATGACTTCTACTTTAAAATTTATCTGTTGAACAGATCATTAGTAGGTTACCCATAATTAAAAAATAATATTATTATGTAACCATAATTATTCATACCATAAACCATAATACTTGTACCCTAACCAAATATATGTGTACAATATCCCAAATTAAATAATGCTACTCACAAATGTCATAACAACACCATAAATTGACAGTATTTTACCACAATGAGTCGTACCAAAAATTCTTTGACACGTATGATATTTCGTAACAAAAGCAAAATATATCATACTAGAATCAACAATTATTATACCAAAACCAAATACATGTGTAAAATATCACAAATTCAATAAAATAGCCAAATTTGTTATGACAACACCTAAAATTATCATTTTCTTACCATAACATGTCATATCAAAAGAAACATACTTTAAATACTACAAATTATATAACAAACCACAATTGTTATGACAATACCATAATTTGATATTTTCATGCCCACAACTGTCATAGTAAAGGAAATTGATTAAAATATTCCATAACAAGACCAAAATACCACAAATTTAGTAATATAACCAAATTTGTTATGACAACACCATAAATTAACGTTTTTATACCCACAACTTGTCATATAAAAAAATTCAATCGAAATGTTCAATTAACAATAGTTATAATTGGCAAAATATCATACCACAAATTTAGTAATAGAACCAAATTTGTTATGACAATAACATAAATTGATGTTTTCATACCCACAACGTGTTGTATAAAAAAAATTCTATCGAAATGTTCTATTAACGATAGTTATAATCAGTAAAATACCAAACCACAAATTGAGTAATATAACCAAATTTGTTATGACAACATTATAAATTGACGTTTTCATACCAACAATGTGTCGTATAAAAAAATTTAATCTAAATGTTCAATTAATGATAATTATAATTAGCAAAATACCATATCACAAATTTAGTAATATATCAAATTTGTTATGACAATACCATAAATTGACGTTTTCGTACCCATAACGTGTCGTATAAAAAATTCAATCAGAATGTTCAGTTAATGATAGTTATAATCGGCAAAATACCATACCATAACTAAATGTCATTAGCGAGTATATTTTTAGAATAATCGATCATAATTATTAGAATATCAAGTCATACGATATTCAGTATTGTCACCAAAATTAGATATCATCAGATATCGACAACTGTGTAATCGAAAAATATTTAATGTATCCAGATACGTTAAAGTCTAACAATGCACCACCCGAGCCCCATCTAAGGCATTTTTTTTCTAATCAGAACTGTCTATCTTTTACATAATATGAATAAATCACATGTACCAAGAATGAAGTTGATCGCTTATTGTTAGACCCTGAATCAGACAAAATAATCCTTTTACTATTGAATTTAGGTGCCGATGAAAGGGCTTTTTAAACCTTATCGAGCCAAACAATTACGTAGATTATTTAATCAATAAATATAATGAAATCAATGGTTTTGATCGTCATTATTGTGTCGCGATTGCAAGTCAACCGTACATTCAGTTACAACAGAGAAATTGGTTTCATCTCAAGTATATTGAATGTACAATTCTAAATGTTCTTTTGGTACGATACATTGTGTTAAAAAAATGTCAATTTTTTGTGTTGTTATAGCAATTCTGGTTATGCTATATAATTTGCAGTATTTTACAAATGAGGAAAAGGGAGAGAGAGTCAAGGAGCAGAGAACAACTTATTACCTGTTAAGCTATTTTTTAATTTTATTAATTGATTTAATAAATGGATGGTCCGGATTGTTCACTTATGGTGCGTGCGGTACATCTCCTAATAAGAGGTGTATACCATAGGACTACCCTTGTGTACCAATGCCATTTTCCATCACATGTTCATTTGGGATTTCAGACTGTATGTATGAGTGCCCAAATATGTGATAGAGAAGTGTGTTAGGACGATTTGTGATGGTGCCTCGAGACCAACCACTGATTGATTAATTATTCGCGAGCAAGCCTCGATTCACGGAAATTTTTGCCTCCAAAAAAATACCATGTGCTCACGAAATAACATTTATTATCTCATCACCAACTGCAAGCCAAGCCAACCTCCTTTTTACCTCCTCCCTTATTTCTCTCATTATGTTTTTAAATCTATCAATAAATCCTCTCTCTTTGTGTTGAAGATAATTCTTTTAAGGTTTATCAAATTCCTAAAAAACAAAAAAAATAAATTCTTAAAAAAAAAAAAAAAAAACTCAGAAGAGATTAGTCCAACAACAAATTCACCATGACGGCTCTGGATTTCAGCGCAAACTATCGGTGACCTCGAATCCCAATTCTCCGACCGGTTCCAGAAATCCAGTAAGCTCAAGATCGCCATAATTGGGTTCGGCAACTTCGGCCAGTTCCTTGCCAAAACCCTAATCCGCCAGGGCCATACCATATATCCTCGCCTACTCCCAGTCCGATTACTCCGACGTGGCCGCCAGCCTTGGCGCATCCTTCTTGTCCGACGCCGATGATCTCTGCGAGGAACACCCTGAGGTAGTAACCCTCAGATTTTGTCAATTAATTCGGTTATTTACATTATTTGAATAATTATATGAACCAACTCGGCTAGTTCAGTAGGAAATGACTCCTACATGTTAATAAGAGGTCACGAGTTCGAGTCATCCCACGTGTGGGTGTTCTTGTCTTTGCATTTGTTGGGATTATTTCTCCCCCCATTGGGACTTGTAGTTGGTTGGGGATGGTCCCTTTGATGGGCTTATATATCTTGAAGGTTGAATTGTTATGCTTAGTTATCTTGTAGATTCTCACGCAATTGATGTAGTGGCACTGTCTTCTATATTTTACTAGTATTTGATATGTCGATGTCGAGCACGTCCAAAGCTGTTTTTCTGACTCCTGGAAAATAGCAATAGTAGCGCACGGGTTCGGTGCCATTTTGACTGCATCTCAAATTGAGACCATTGAATTAAATTCATCTCCCTTTTTTAAATCCTATTAATGGGCTTGGATGTAAGTGGAAGAAATGACAATGCCATCTTTGGTGCCAAACTGCCAATGGCATTGCTATTTTTGGCATCAACAAAAATGACGGTGAGTGGACTAAAATGTTTCCAAATAAATCTTGGCTTTAGCAATTAAGACAAATGGCTATTGGCTTGATTTGCTCTCAAAATGCTATATCTTTGTGAAATGTTGCTCTAAAATTCTGCGCACGCTATTTCTTGGATTCTTGCACAAAATGCTTACATTGCAATGTTGCATTGCTATATGTGGGCCTCATAATGAGAGAACTAAGAACAATTGAACATGCTAATAGTAGCAATAGCTATACCTTGTGCCAAATTCGGCAGAACGTATAGCTATAGATAAGTATAGCATGTGTTTTACCTCACCTTTAGAGCATACCCATTGTTAGAAACGGGTAGCAATATGTTAGGCAGAGAGGTAATATTATTGTTTTGAACTTTCAACGGGTAATTCTCCTTTGCACGTCAATTCTCTCGACCGAGAAAGTCCTTCGGTCATTGCCATTTCAAAGATTGAAGCGAAGTACATTGTTTATAGATGTACTGTCAGTGAAAGAATTCCCTAGGAGTTTGCTTATGCAGATGCTGCCGTTGGATTTTGATATATTGTGCACACACCCAATGTTTGGACCTGAGAGTGGAAAAGACAGTTGGAATAAGCTTCCATTTGTCTATGAGAAGGTCAGAATTGGAACTGATGAATCTAGGGTTTCGCGGTGCTAGAAATATCTTGATATTTTCGCGAAAGAGGGGTGTAGAATGGTTGAAAATGTCGTGTGCAGATCACGATCGACACGCAGCTGGGACACAATTCATTACTCATACAATGGGTAGGATTCTTGAGAAGTTGAAGCTGGAATCAACACCGATTAACACGAAAGGGTACAAGACGTTATTGGCTTTGGTTGAGAATACGGCTAGTGACAGTTTTGATCTGTATTATGGGTTGTTTATGTACAACAAGAATGCTTTGGAGGAGTTGGAGCGGTTGGACCTGGCATTTGAATCGCTGAAGAAAGAGTTGTTTGGGCAATTGCATGATATTCTGAGGAAGCAATTGTTTGGAAAGGCAGAGGGATCGGAGGGTTCAGAGGGTCTAGAATCCCAAAACAATTGAGAATCTATAATCTTGGAATGTGTCTTCTTTTAGGAGCGTGTTATCATGTCTGGCATAAATTCCAGTTCAGTTCACTTGGATGATAGTTTCAGTTCAGTTCTGGGAAGTATGTTAGTAACTCAAATCATGCTAAACTAGTTCCACTGTTATTTAATGGTCTGGAATTTAGGTGGCATAAAACTTGTGTTAATACTCCTTTTCTTCTCCTATCTTTTGGTGGGATGGGCACCATGGGGCGTGGGGCAGACAAATCTGGAAATTTGAGACTCAAAAAGGTAGAGAAAAATTAGTTTTAAAAATTTCGCATCACAAGGGTATTTTATTTACATTGATGTTTCGGCATATTCTGTAGAAAAGCCTTTACTCAAATGACATGGATGGACCTCTCTCTCTTACAGTGAGAAAATCAATGACTTGCCACCGCTGATTATTTGATCTCCTGTACAGTTTTCTGCCCTTATGGCAATGCTCATATTTTCATTCTGTTTAGCACATATCCCTTGAAATGCCTTCAAGCAGGGTAGGGTTGTGTCGGCGCGGTCAAAATTATTAACTTATGACCAAGGGGAGACTATTTGACCTTTCAATTGATTATAGACACGTGGTGATGGGGCCCGCGGAAAAAGGATGGCCCCGGTCAAATCCCCGTCCAAAGAAGAATAGTTGATCACCCAATGAAAAAGGAACACATGAACAAACAATACAGAAATTATCCCCACGGAAGTTGTCCGCGGGAGGTTACCGCGGAGGCCCGCTGGTGCCGCGGAATTGCGAAGGCCGCCCCAAAAGTAGTCTTGGCAGTAGGGACCGTGGCGAGAGCCCGTGGGTCGCTGAAACCTCGTAATCACAAAAGGTTTCATTGAAAAGTTCCCAGGGTTCCGTCCTGGCCTAGAGGCATAGCCCGGGAGGAACCTCGCGGAGGAAGAACGATCGCTGCAGGTCACGACCTTGCTCCAGCGGGAATTGGGGAATCTCTTGTGGCTTGGTGGCTTAGGGTGGAGGTCTTGCCGTGGGAATACGGATTGTCCCGTGGAAAAAGCGTCCGCAAAAAGCCCAGTTTACTCAAGGCCAGGAGGTATAGAGGAGACACGTGTCAGGGTCTAACAGGAGCGCCGACCTGGGCCTGACCTAGGCCCAGGTGCCCTATAAATACCTCTGACATTCCCAATGATTGATGACGACATTTTTTTGGAAAAGAGTGTGAGCACTGAATTTGAGGAAGGAGAACATTCTTCTTCAGAGAAAAGGAGTGACTTCACTTACTCAACCCCGGAGAAGGCCAGATACCTCACGGAGAACAAGATGGACACGCTGCCTCTGTTCCTTCCGTGCCTCTTGCTCCTCCTTTCACCCCACAAGATTTCTCCTCCTTTTCCCCTCGCTAATCATCAACCAATCGCATCTCTCCAGTTCACGGACATTCATACGTAAGCGATCCCCCGCGAAACCCATCTCCTACAGGTTGTAAACCGTTTCTCACTGGATTGACTGTATCATTTTTGTGGTTCAATTGGCCGAGGCCAACCAAAACTCCTTTTTGAGGTTGTCGACGCATTGTACATTGTTTGCACCTCCTTTTGATTTGTATTTTATTCGATGTTGTTATTGTGGCGTACCCCTCCGACCGGCTATTTTACGTTTTCTGAAGGTGCTTTGTTACTCTATGGAACAATGACGACTTGTTCTACGCAGCGCAACGGGAACCATTGGCGACTGCAACATTCTGGTGGTGCACGACCCCTGTATTTTTGGATTAATTTCCTAGCCTCTGATTTTATAGGATCTTTTCTTTTCTTTTCTTGGACTAGGTAGGAGGGCTTTATTAAGTTTATATTTAAGCAGCAATGGCGGTAGAATTTATTTTTGTTTTTGAGGGAGCTCCATCTTTATTGTGACTACTTCACTGATATTTATTCATTGTGCTAAGGCCAAGTAGGCTTCAGCCATATACGCTTGTTGCTTGTGCATTTAGATGTTTTGTTATCCTTCTTGATTCATTTTTTGAAACTCGTTAAGTTTTCCAAGCTTTTAAACAAGTTGCTGCGCAGCTCGATTATAACTCATGCCAAATGAAAACTAACCATTTGAACTTGACTCGACTCGACTCGAGTTTATTTCAGATTGACGTAACTGATGGACAAATCAAGCTTCAACGATCCTTGATGAACCTATATGTTTGCGTACAGAAAAATCACGCTACTCAACCTCGACTTGATTACAGTTCGTTTGAGATTTTTTTGGAATGGCGAAAAGAACATTTCGTTTGAGATTGTTCTGCTAAGCTTTTTGGGCATTTTGTCTTTATTCAAAAAATATGCGTTTGTTAGTTTCACACCAAACACTTGTGGATTATTGATTCGTCTCGACAAAAGAAATCGGAAAATCCAATGCTGTGTTTGGATGAGTTTTTGAGAAATTTTTTGGGGTTATGAGTAGAGAGAGAAATAGAGTAATGATTGGAAGTAGGGGTAATGAGTGGAGAGAGATAGAGAAAGAAATGAGAATAATGATTGGAGATAGATGTAATAAGTGAGGAGTAATGATTGAAAATAAAAGTAATGAGTATATTTTAAGTTGGAAATTTTTTTCCAAAAACCAAACCAAAAATATTTTTAATTTTATCCAAATATTTTGAGAAATATCTAAGATAAAACATCAGAAGTCGGCTTTTTGGACTCTATCTTGGTTATTTTCAAAAATATTTGGATAAAAGTAAAAATATATTTTACTTTTCCGATTTCTTTTGTCGACACGAATCAATAATTCAAAAAAATTTGACGCAAAGCTAACAAACACGAATTTTTTTTGAATAAGAGCAAAACTCTCAAAAAGCCCAAAAATCTTAGCGGAACAAGGCCAGTTTGAACACGGCTCAACTCTATTGCGTATCACAAGTAATCACGGACAAAACTCCTTTGAATTACTGCATTCATCTTTTACAAACAGTTCACTAATTTCAAGCCTCTGCTTTTCCTTCCACACAAATGCTCAAGGAATAACAAGCCTTATTCTATATTGGGGAAGAAAAAAACAACTTCAAACTGGAATTTGTCTCCCACCTAAATCCCAAAAGCTTCAACATAACTGCATAGAAACCACAAATGATGAATTGTTGGAAAAACATCAGATCTTCACTGCATCAATTGGTCTCTTGTTTAACTGGTCGTTCTCGAAATAGATAGCCACATAATCTTTCATTGTCTTGTACAACCTCGGCCTTTTTTCATCGATGAGCTCCTCCACCGGCCCGATTTCCATTTTGGCATCCGGGTGACAAAACACAGCTAGAGTGAGCCTCTCCCTCTCTGAGTTTGTCACCACCCTGTGCATTGGGCTCTTGAACATTCCATTGCTCATTATCTGTACACATGATGCAGCAACAGTAAAGATCAACTCTACATTTGAAAGCTATTAGAAAATTATTTGAAAACAAAAAATTTATTTGAAAACTGTTTCTGGAAACTGCTTCGGAGAAAATTTTCAGAAGACCACCCATTTACAGAGTACATGATCAATCTTTTGGCCTTTTTGTACATTTGAGAACTGTTCTAGCCTGGAAATAAAATTGATAGGAAAATGTGTTTGAACTTTCGATTGCTTTTTCGAAATCCGCCTAGCGGAATTGCTGTTTTGAAATCGGTTTTTGAGAAAACTGTTCTCGAAAGGCAAACACTCATTTTTTTATTTCAGAAAAAATGGTTTTCGACAAAGTTAAACTTCCTTTGCTTTTTCTTAAAACTAGTTCTTATTCAAAAAAGTTCCTTAATGTGCTCCGGAGACCGTCACCATTTTCTTAAAAATAAGTATTGTGGGAGATTTATTCTGGACACAGAACTGAATTTCGAAAAGGAAAACACAGCACAATACTAAAACAGTACTTAAGTAAATTCATAGTTTGTTCAGTCACTAATTGTTGTTTAATTAGTACCGCAAATCATCTGAAAATTTCCAATTTGATCGTTGACAAAATTTGATGCACTCAATACTTGAGCCAAGTTAAGTTACCTCTGTTTGATCACCAACATTAATGAGAATAGCATGGGGAACAATGGGAACTCTGAACCACTGTCCATCTTGCAAAATTTGAAGACCTTCCACTTCTTCGTCTTGCAACAGAAAGGTAATTGTTGATGCATCTGTGTGTGGTTTGACACCCAGAGTAAGATCAGGCCTCGGACACGGAGGGTAAAAGTTAAATCCTGCAACCATCATTGCTCCCTCTCCATACTGTTGCAGAAAACAGTCTTCCTCTACGTTCAATGACTTTGCCATGGATTTAAGGAGGAACTCCTTCATGAGTGACAAATTTCTCGTATATTCATTTAAAATTTCCCTGCAATATCATGTAATACAATCGGTAGGAGAGGAATATGAGAAGAGAAAATAAAACTGGCAGAAGTCACACTAAATTGAATTTAGGTACCATGCCTTGTATCATCGACAAGGTCACCCCTTAAACTAACTTGGAAAAAGAGGAAGAAAAGGGTGAAGAAAAGCGAGAATCAAATAGCTTTGTGCTTTTTTCGTCGTTCATTTTTGCCGTATACAGGGAAATATGGGAAGTAGACCTGCCATGGTTCGAAGAAAAAGAGAGCTGGTCAGCTAAAGAGTCGAGATTTCACTATCTGCTGATAGGCACATAAATATGCCTATTTACGTCCCATAACTTAAATTTGTTATGTCCATTTAGCGTGTTACTTGGAATTTGATACTTGTTAGAGTTTTAGGACTCTTGGAGCCGATGGTTAACAATTGGAGCTAAAAGCACAAATCATATTTTATCCTAAGTCGATGCTGATCCAATTGATCCAGAGACATGATCAAACTTATTTTGGATAATAAGAAGCAGCCAATCAAATTCCTAACATAATGGAATTTCGTAGTAATATATTGGGGTGAATTTGCCGGTGGTGCAAAGGAAAAGGCAATTGCATATTTTCTATAATGGGCCAGCCAATAAACCTATGGATTGGCACGTGGAAGATGGGGGCCCAGTATTGACAAGTTTGTTTCCTCTTTTCTCATGGGTTTTCGGCAACTATATAGAGAAAAGAAAGAGTTTTATTTTGGGGATACTTTTTACGGAAAAGTATAAAAGAACGGGGGACTTCTGACGCACGCAGAGCAGGCCGAACGAAGGACGGTGGATGCGAGACTTTCGGTTCCGATGGTTTTTCTTCCCAATTTTGTTCCCTTCAAGTTATTTTATGTTTTGCTTAATTATTCGCATTCTGGTATCTCGTTTTAGTTTCTGTTCTTTATAAAAGTTGTTTGTTGATTCTTATTTAACTTAGATCTTTTGTTTATTTTTCATCTCGCATAATAGAAGCATGTTTCAAGTTAAGGTTTCTTTTATTTTATGTGCAATGATTAATGAGTAGTCGTATAAGTAGGGTCGCTGGATGATTACACCGTGGCCAGTCCGGACACTGCTCTTGTTTCTAAACAATGAAAAAAGACAATTTCAGATTGAGAAAATACTTCCCGTGGACGAACTCGGGTATTGTTGGAGCCCATGTGAACGGGGGAATGAGGGTCCAAAACTCAGTCTCTGCTGCGTATGGGTAAACGGTGACCATAGGGTCTCGAATCTTACAGGGTATCTTTTTCAATCTAAAGTTGAACGTTTTTAAGAATACCGAATGGAGCAGATTAGTCTGAACTGGTTACGAGTGCTATAAACCCTACGACCGTACCTCCTTTTAATTATTTGAAAAGAACAGTTATGTCCTTAAGTTTTAGTTAATCTCAATCAATCAATAAGAGGTGGCTACCTAAGAGTCTGTTTTAATTATAACAACCCGAGTTTTTAGTCAGCACACATCACCATCTCTGTGGATTCGACTCCAGACTTACCGGATAATGTGCTACGTCGGTCTCAGCCCTACGCTTGGGATAACCCATTAATTTAGGACTAGGAAATCGTCAAGCATTTGCTCGCCCCACTATATGACCGGTCCCATATCTTTACAAGGCTTTCGTGATGGTTTCCCAACGTAGGGCTTTCTATGTATAGTTCGCCGGTGGTTATAACGAAGAAACTAATGGGCATTTCTGGGGCATTGCTTGTACAGACCTTGGTATGGCCGGCTGTAACTACTGAGGTTTGGAGGAGTACCCCTGTCCTTCCAATCAATGAAATAAAAAAGAAAATTCTGCTAAAGAGACAAGATTTCACTATCTGCTCCCCATCACTTTCCAAGGCTACTGTGATAGTTTCCCAATGTAGGGGTTTCTATCTATAGTTTGCTGGTTGTTATAACCAAGAACTAATGGGGATTTTTGAGGCATTGGTCTGGCCAGCTTTAACTACTTGAGGTTTGGAGGGTCTCCCCCTGCCCTTCCAATCAATGACACTCAAAGAGGAAATAAAGGAAACCGAATACTTCCTTAAATTTCAAAATCATCGTCTGCTTTCTCGTTTGGCAAACAAGGGAACAATGACCCTAAAATATGCATCATTTTCTATAAGAACATATATGTATCTTTCTTACAAGATTTTAGTAGCATGATGGTTGACATACCTAAAATTCTCAGGACTTTCAGGCCAAAATCTGAGATTTATCTTGTCTTCTGGGTATATTGTAATAACCAACCGATTGGTCCAATCAAGAGTTTGATGCTCCGAAAGCACTGAATCAGTCACGTACCCTTGAATGTCACCAACTGTCATTGAGTATTTCTGTTTCTCATCAATGGGAAGTGCAAAGAATTGTTTGCCAATTTCATGCACTTGGTCTAGGAAAGAGGCCGTCATTCCATGATTTATAGCCTGAAATTCCGAAACCAGCATTCAACAAATCGAAAACTGAAATACGTAAGGCTGTGCTTGGAAGGCCAGCAAAATTGTGACTCATTTTCCTTTTTATAAAAGACCAAACCAAATGGAGATATTTTACAGATATATATATATATACAAAAATCTTCAAATAAGGACCTTAAAATAAGGACCTTATATGCGAACCTCTCATTTCTCGCCTTTCCCGATCAGATATCGATGATCTGAGCCTCTCAATATGATCAAAACGTGATTTTAAGGGTACTTGCTAGAAATGGGCAAAAAAAATGACCAGGAAGGGCTTGATTTGAGCAATTTTTATTTGAACTGTTAGATAAAAAAACAAACAAAAACTGTTCGGATGAAGCCCTTTCTGGTCTTTTTTTTGCCGATTTCTCGCGAGTACCCTTAAAATCACATTCTGAACACATTGAGCGGCTTGAATCATCGAAATTCGATCGGAAAAGGAAGATCTACATTTTATTAAAATAAAGTAGTCCTTATAAAAAGGAAACTCATATATATATATATATATATATATATATATATATATATATTCAAATCTGTTATCTCATAGACCCACCTAAAAAGACTGAATTATTAGCTCCTATTTCCTTTTCAAATGCTAACATGCCCTTTTCCTTTCTTTTCCATAGATTGCTCCACATAGACAAACTAAGCATGAACATGAGTAGGGGCGGAGCCACCTTGAGACAAGGGGTGGCATCCGACCCTCCTTCCTTCTAAATTACAATGGAGATAGTTATAGTTTTCATCCCAAAATTGCTTATTTGACCCCACTTTTATATTACAATTTGCCCCAGTACATTTAAAAGTTTGGAACTTGAAGAAAAAAAATGGGCAAAGTAAAATATCATCACTTCTCCCTCCAAAAAAAACCTCAAAAATATCTACTTAACTCCTTTTTGCTTACCATTTCAACATTTTTTTTTTTACTATCAAGGAGTATTAAACAATTTTTTTTTGTGCTATAGGAAATTGACCCCACTGTCAAGAATTTCTGGCCCTGCCCTTGAACATGAGAACATCTATTCAGCTCATTAAGCTTCCAAATGAAGTCTGAACATGTTGCTAATTCTACTCGACTCGTTCGGCTTATGATGTTTAAAATTCAAGTTAGTTGAGATACGCTCGATTAAAGCTCGCTCGAGATCGGCTCGTTTGTAAAAACAAGATAAACCATTCAAGTTTCAAACCAAACTCGAACAATCAAACTAATCAGCTCATCCGCCTCGTTTATCAGCCAAACCCACTAATCACAGAATAGCATAAGTGCATAACCAACAAATCACACCATTCAGTCAACGAGACACAAAACCCACTTACCAAAAAACCCAACTGGGAAAAAACAAATTGGGTTTTTAGACAAGTAGTGAAACCTGAAAGCAACCATAGGAGCCGAGAGCAGATCGGAGTTTTCCAAGCTCTTCTTCTCCGGCGGCGGATTGAGATGCGAGGAGACTCAGATCAATTACTGGGACCTCAATCGGTGGATAAGAGACATCAGTCGCTGCATTTTCACCCTTCTTGTATATGTATTTTTCCGGCAGTTCACCCCTGTTGACGATCAGTTCTTGGACTGGCTTTGACAGTGATTCCGCCATGGCTAAGGTGAGAAAATCTTGGGAAATGGGTTTGCACAAGGCAGCCGTTTAATAAGTTTGAGCTAAAGTTAGCTTGGGACAAACAGTCAAGCACAATATATTTGACCCACTTTATCCACGTTAAAACTTGAAATTGTGCAAACAAAACGGGTCGAGACGAGCCAAGTTTTGTACTATTTAAGTTAAGCTCGTTTATTAAGGCTGTTGATTTGTCACTTTTTTTTTTTTGGTTAATAATACTCTTCTGCAAATGCATTTTTAATGCAAAAATACACTTGTAGGGGAATGACATCAAACTCTTCATTGAAAAAGTTAAATTTTTCTTTGGAAGAGTTTTTTTAAAATCTAGATCGTTCAAATACATTTGGACGGTTAGAATTACTTGCACAACTAACATAACAGTTGTGCTAGTAGCATTTTTTGAGCTAAAGTTAGCTTGGGGACAAACAGTCAAGCACAATATAGTTGACCCACTTTATCCACGTTAAAACTTGAAATTGTGCAAACAAAACAGGTTGAGACGAGCAAAGTTTTGTACTACTTAAGTTGAGCTCATTTATTAAGGCAGCTAATTTGTCACTCTTTGTTTTTTTTTTTTTGGTTAACGACACTCTTCTGCAAATATATTTTTGATACAAAAATACACTTGCAGGGGAGTGACGTTAAACTATTCATTGAAAAAGTTAGATTTTTTTTTGGAAGAATTTTTTTAAAATCTAGACCATTCAAATGCATCTGAACGGTCAGAATTACTTGCACAACCAACACATCGGTTGTGCAAATAACATTTTTGTTTGAGCTAAAGTTAGCTTGGGGACAAACAGTCAAGCACAATATAGATGACCCACTTTATCCACGTTAAAACTTAAAATTGTGCAAACAAAACGGGTTGAAAGAAGCCAAGTTTTGTACTCACTTCGTCCCTTTTTAAATGTTCTAATTCGTAATTCCAACTTATTAAAAAAATATCATCATTATAACTTTTACATCAACTTTTTTCTCCACTTTCCCTACTTACCCATTATCATTACACTTTTTACTCACTAACTTTTCAAAATGGAATCTACTTTTAGGGACAAAATAAACAATGTATTAACTTTTACCCACTAACTTTATTAAATGGACTTTTTATAAAGGGCCTGCCCAAAATAGAATACTGAACTATAATAAGGGGACGGAGGAAGTAGTATTTAAGTTGAGCTCATTTATTAAGGCTGCTGATTTGTCACTCTTTTTTTTTTTTTGGTTAACGACACTCTTCTGCAAATGTATTTTTAATGCAAAAATACACTTATAGGGGAATGACGTTAAACTCTTCATTGAAAAAGTTAAACTTTTCTTTGGAAGAGTTCTTTTAAAATTTAGACCGTTTAAATATATTTGGACGGTCAGAATTACTTGCACAACTAATACAACAATTGTGCAAGTAGCATTTTTATTGAGCTAAAGTTAGCTTGGGGACAAATAGTCAAGCACAATATAGTTGACCCACTTTATCCACGTTAAAATTTGAAATTGTGCAAACAAAACGGGTTGAGACGAGCCAAGTTGTGTACTATTTAAGTTGCGCTCATTTATTAAGGCTACTGATTTGTCACTCTTTTGTTTTTTTTTGTTTTTTGGTAAACGACACTCTTCTGCAAATATATTTTTGATGCAAAAATACATTTGCAGGGAAATGACGTTAAACTATTCATTGAAAAAGTTAGATTTTTTTTTGAAAGAATTTTCTTAAAATCTAGACCATTCAAATACATCTGGACGGTCAGAATTACTTGCACAACTAACATATCGATTGTGCAAGTAGCATTTTTGTTTGAGCTAAAGTTAGCTTGGGGACAAACAGTCAAGCACAATATAGTTGACCCACTTTATCCACGTTAAAACTTAAAATTATGCAAACAAAACGGGTTGAGAGGAGCCAAGTTTTGTAGTATTTAAGTTGAGCTCATTTATTAAGGCTGCTGATTTGTCACTTTTTTTTTTTGGGTTAACGACACTTTTCTGCAAATGTATTTTTAATGCAAAAATACACTTGTAGGGGAATGTCGTTAAACTCTTCATTAAAAAAGTTTGGAGAGTTTTTTTAAAATCTAGACCGTTCAAATACATTTGGACGGTCAGAATTACTTGCACAACTAACACAACGGTTATGCAAGTAGCATTTTTTTTGAGCTAAAGTTAGCTTGGGGACAAACAGTCAAGCACAATATAGTTTACCCACTTTATCCATGTTAAAACTTGAAATTGTGCAAACAAAACGGGTTGAGACGAGCCAAGTTTTGTATTTTTTAAGTTGAGCTCATTTATTAAGGCTGCTGATTTGTCACTCTTTTTTTTTTTTTGGTTAACGACACTCCTCTGCAAATATATTTTTGATGCAAAAATACATTTGCAAGGAAGTGACGTTAAACTCTTCTTTGGAAAAGTTAAACTTTTCTTTGGAAGAGTTTTCTTAAAATCTAGACCATTCAAATACATTTGGATGGTCAGAATTACTTGTACAACCAACACAACGGTTGTGAAAATAGCATTTTTGTTTGAGGTAAAGTTAGCTTGGGGATAAACAGTCAAGCACAATATAATTGACCCACTTTACCCATGTTAAAACTTGAAATTGTGCAAACAAAATGGGTTGAGACGAGCCAAGTTTTTTACTATTTAAGTTGAGCTCATTTATTAAGGCTGCTGATTCGTCACTCTTTTTTTTTTTTGGTTAACGACACTCCTCTGCAAATGTATTTTTGATGCAAAAATACACTTGCAAGATTGTGGCGTTAACAAAAAAGGGAGTGACAAAATCATTTTCCTTTATTAAATGAGTCTAAAAATTGTGTTCGAAAAGTATGATTCATTTACCAGTTGAGTCTTTATTGATGAGCCGAGCTTATACAAATGAGTCGAGTTTTTTCTAATCTAGCTGAGCTTTAAAATGGTGAACTCAGTTAATCTATTTTACAAGCCTAATACTTTGAGCTCGAGCTGCGCCAAACCATGCCATGAGTTGTTCGCGAGCTACTTAATTCATTTTGAGCCCTAACATTAATCAATCATGTATGTAATAGTAAAAGAATTTAGGCTTTTCTGCAGTCCAAGTCTCTAGCAATCTATGTTATTCCATCCGTTCAAAAGTGTTTTTAATGGTTCAGATTCATGAAAGAATCTTCCCGAAAAGAATAATTCTTTCTGGAAAGAATCTTTGTAAACTTTGGACCTTGACTATCGAGATGGACTGCCAAGAATTAATTGCATAGGCTTTTCCGTGATCCAATTGCTAAGAAGCAACATCTTAATAAAAAACCACAAAGCCACGCCTTAATAATAAACCACAAATGAAAGTAACATTTGTCAAAAAAAAAAATGAAACATAAGATGCATAGCATTTTCAAAATGACATAATATTTTTAAAACACCTCACTTTAGGATATATCATATCATGATATTCATCTTAAAGATACATATAACATGGTGCCCCAAGCACACCAATTGTTGGACACTTGCAAATGTTTCCAAAGTCAGAGAGGTAAAGATTGCGTTACAGTCTAGTTTTGTTAGTTCATTTTAACCCAGGGGCGGATCTAGTAAAGGAACAGGTGGGTCACGTGACCCACCTGAAGTTGTCGTAATATAGTAATTTTTTTTTACAAAAAAAATATAAGTAACATATATAAAATTTCCCGAAGCATAGCAAATGTGGTACTCCTGTACTAGTGGTAAGTGCTTGTGCCTCGAGGTAAGTGGCGCAAGTTCAAATCCTTCTAGTGTCGTCCGAGGGCTTCTTTTTTTCTTTTTTTTTTAAATGTGCTTAAATGCTTTAAACACAAAAAATTCTTCAAAACTTCCAATTATAAGAGTTGAATCGTGGCATAGGTTCAAATTCTTCTAGTGCCGTCTGAGGGCTTCTTCTTCTTCTTTTTTTTTTTTTTTAAATGTGCTTAAATGCTTTAAACACAAAAAAATTCTTCAAAACTTCCAATTATAAGAGTTGAATCGTGGCGCAGGTTCAAATCCTTCTAGTGCCGTCCGAGGGCTTCTTCTTCTTTTTTTTTTTAAATGTGCTTAAATGCTTTAAACACAAAAAAAAATTCAAAACTTCCAATTATAAGAGTTGGATCCTGCCCAACAAGGATTTATGTAGTAATAGTACCACAAATACCTATGCACCTATTACACAACTAAATATAAGATATAATAAAATATAAATACAAAAACACAAATAACCCATTAATTTTTTCTTAAAGTTATTCATTACTTCGTTTAAGTATTTTTACTCAAAACATGCTTGAAAGGTGACCCATCTGTATGAGATTTCTGGATCCGCCACTGTTTTAACCCCTTGAGATTTAGGGTTTATGTGAAGAGAAAATCTTTATTATGGAGGCTCTGTAAATAAAAGTTTACGGAGCTCAATCTTGGCCATCCAAAAGTGTTTTGGACGATCCGGATTAAAAACAATCTATTAGCGCGAATAGAATATTTTTAATTTGCGCCGTCCAATGCCGAAACCGACAACTGAGATCGTTTAGCTCCGTAAAGAGCCGCTTTACAGCGCCTCCGTGAATAAGTATATCTCTCGTGTGAATTACCTCCTAACTTTTGTACTTGACCACTAGTAAGGGGAAAAAAAGAAAGTACCTTACTACTTAGACCTATCTTTTGTTGTCCTATAAGATAGTAAGTGTGATTTCTTTATTTTCTATTTTTGTATGGTTTGGCCTTGGACCAAGCCTATAGGCATATGATACCGATGGAAGCTTTTGGCGAAACCGAGAGATGCATTTTCAAAAGTTGATGACACTTTCATCAGAATGACACTTTCATCAGAGATGGCCAAAATTTCTGAGAAGAGTGCTTTGATGACACTTTCATCAGAATGATGTGATGACAAATCTTTCTTTCAACTTCAACAAGTTCCTTGATTAGGTTTCACCGTTTTAAGGCTCACAACTCGGCAACATTACTTTGTAGGAAAATTTATGTTCTTTTGTTTGTTCCTCACCACCTCCATTACCCCTTTATCTGTCACTTCTTTGCAGAATCCAATGTCCAAATATTGGAGATTTCGGCACCTATTTCCAATCATTGTCATTCCTTTGTCATTAATTTTGGTCTGCCAAGCTTTCAAAGTCTTCAAATTCACTCCAGAGGGGTTAGAATATCTCCCAAAAACATCTAAAACCTTAAGACCACCGATGTTCAGGTGCGTTAGGGAAGGGCATCTCTTCCTAGGGTTGGCTCTTCCAGTGGACATGCCAGCAAAAGCAATTTTAATGCACCATGGATTTCCAAATATTGGCCCCCAAAAGCAACGAGCTGGAGCTTCTTTAATGGCCGGAGAACGTGCTTTTGCGACTAAACATGTATTCTTGAAGAGAGAGTTCTGAGAACTCCGTGAGACATTTTCAAGAAGTGGGGAGTTGAGTTCTATTATAAATTCACCCTTTGGAATGGCAAATTAATTAACTAATAGCAACGTGCCCGTGCCCGTTTGATGTATTGGACAAAAGAAAAAAATTAGGTTCTAACTGATGTTTATTTTGCCTTGCACGAAGAGGCACAACACCGGTATATTCAAGGTCTTTGGTGCAATTATCTAACATTTGTTGGGTTAAATTGACGCAATTGCATGAACTATCACAATACGTAATTTACGTAGGAACCAGAAGATTCGGAGAATTAGAAGTAAAAAAGAGAAGAGGAAGCCGAACAAATTGATAAAGCAACATGCAGCTTTAGATCTAGAAAATATAGGATGACATGACTATATAAGTTGATAATGCTTTAGAGTACAATGTATGGATGATGCTGAGAAGTGCCATGACCAAATTGTAAGCTAAGTTGGTCCCTTTTTTGAAGTTTTGTTTACTTCCAAAAGAAGAGAAAGCTACAATCCCCTCCACAAAGATACCATTTACAACGAACCATGCACTACGTAGTAAACATACTACCGCTAATAAGTGTTCGAAATTCATATGTAAAGAAGCTGTGATCCACTCCAAACAAATACCATTCAAAGGGACCTTCCACAGCATACTGCTATTGTTGTCACAGGTCATCGATACACTGCAAAATAGCACAATAGCTGGAAGGTTAATAAAGCCCTTAAAAACTTCAGTTTAACGTAACATAAACCCTCCAATTCCTTTGCATATAATTGCATTCAGTCTAGTCTACGAATCAATTCCTATCACACAGTGCAATTGATAAAGGGAACCATTCCCCTTCACAAACGGTAAGTGTTTGGATTCCTTCCGGTACATTTTGGCACTCACATAGTGTTGGAAATTTTCCAGGAAAATCGGATGAATAAAATCGAGGCATACGGAGGGTCTCTCGAGGCAACCGATAGGCCTCTATTTGGTTCAATGAATCTAGACGTGTACTAATGACCAGGAGTTACAACCTGATTTACACCTCCCCATTATGAGGTTAATGGCATATTTGAATTCTCAAATTCATTATGGGAGTTACATGCAATTCAATTCCCGAATTCATTATAGGAGGTTTCCTTCCTTTATATTGGTGTATCACATTTTGGTAGAGACACGAGAGTTTCGCATTGCTCCATATACTCTGAATATTGTTCTTATGAGAGAGAGAGACAGACGGTGGTTCAGTTTGCCAAGGCAGTCAACAATGGTGTTCCGACGGCTTGCGGTTTAGCCGAGCCAACCTTGGGAGTAAGTCACTGACGCAACCTACAACACCCACGGTGGGCGGCGAATCTTTCTTAAGGTGACTGTGGTATCACACAGGACTGGGCTTGTGATTCAAAAAATAGTGTTTGTATCTCGTTCTTTACAATCTGTCTATTGTTATGTATTCTGTAATTTCAGAATTATCAATGGAATTGTTCTTTGGAATTTTATGTTTATGCCGATTTTTCCCAAAAAGCTTAAGAAAGATTTTTAATCACTGATTGGCAAATGGATTCCAGAAAATAGTTTCTGTTTTGGACTAACTTTTGAGTTGCTAGAACAGATTCATGACAGATTAGATACGTGGAGTACCACTGGTGTATGGCGTATTATCAATCTGCCGAGCAGATTGGTTGTTGATCAATCTGAGATACAAACTGAATTTTTGGAAAAAGACAAACTCTGATTCGGACCAATTTTGTTGGTGGAAGTTTCTCTAATATTTGCTGCAGGATGGTGTTCGAAACTGTCATGCAAAATGACGGGACATGGTGGTCCGAAGGGTGGTTATTTTTGCGGCTCATGGGTGTAAAGAAAGTTTTCCGTTTAAATTTCTGCTGCTAGTATTGTGCATACTCCATGTTTCATATGCTAGTTGAATGCCGTATGCTTATAAATGCTAATTAATTAGTTTTGATTATCCCTTCAAAACGGAAAGTGTGTGCTAAGTGGGAAAGGGGAAAAAAAAAAAAAAATAGAGTCGTCCCAACGTTTCCGTTTCAGAAGCTGTGACATTTCTTGATCCCGTGTTGAAGGTGATGCATGTCGATAATCAATAGCATATTCGTTTTGCTAGTTGGGTTTTGATATTAAACTCTTGGACTTTCCACTGAACGTATCTGATAAGGCACAAAATATCCTCGCGTGGAATTGTTCAGTTGCGAAGGGCATGTGGGTAATTAAGGCTGGTCATTATTAGTACGTATGAGAAAACGTTTTGGCTATTTTGTTCGTTGCAGTAGATATTGCTAATATTTGCTGATTTGTCATTTCAGAGAGATGCAATGGAAGTGTTTGGAGATTGGTTTCACAAATTGAGACCGTGGAATTGCAGTTTGATATCACCGGAAGCGTGATGAATATTCGGGCTAACGAGTTTTCTCGTTGAGAGTATTTGGTATGGGAAAACCCATTTCCGTGTCGGCTTTGGATGATGAACCAGTCTAAGGTTTGCGGAAAAAAAAAAACCTACTGGGCTTTGGCCGTGGACAGTCGTGCGCGACTGGGCCTCGTATGGGTTTTGAGATAGCTGTTGGGCTATGGCCTTGGTTAGTTGTGCGCGACTCGACCTCATATCAGTTTTGTGGTAAAACTGTTTGGCTTTGGCCTCGATCAGTCGTGCGCGACTCGTTCATAGATGTTGGTAACTGATAAGCTATGGCCTCGGTCAATCGTGCGTGACTTGGCCTCGGATCAATTGTTTATACGGTTTTTGAAGTGGTGTACTCAACCTTGGTCCTGTGTATGATCTGCTCGGCTTGGACCGTGCGCGGTCATTTCAGCTTTGTTTTGGGAACAAGGTACAAGAGCAGATGGGGCAGATCGAAACAGTTTCGTTTAGTGAATTTTTAAGATCATATTGGATATGATCCGTGTTGATCCGGATAAAGAAGAAGGAAAACAAAACGTTCGTTTTTCCAACTTTGGGTCAGAACCCCATTCTTTATTAAAAACAAGGAAAAATTGAAGTTGTTGTGTTGATAACGTTCAAAGGCAATGCATGTTTTTGATTACTTCTTTTTGACTTCTTGGCTTTTGATCAGTTTACTGTTCTATAAAGAGATTAAAGTTTTAGAAACAGACAAATGTCATAAAAAGCTTTATCAATACAAATTGATTGCTATCTTGAAAGGATCAATATATATTAGCAATTTTTTGATTTTTGTGGTTGGGGCTCAACTGTTTTTTCATGCATTGGAGTTATTTTTCACTGGATTTATTTGGGCATTTGGTTTTAATGGAAAATTTGGAAATCGAAAATGGTGGGAATACTTGTGATGGTATTGTCCCAAGTGGTTTATACACAACTGTCTAGTGCGCCAATGGTGGTTCCTATGGGAACATGTTCCTCTTGTTTAAGAAATGAGTAGGATGGGCGAGTTGTTGCCGTTGTAAAGGTTTAAGTGATAAAGGTTGTGTTTGGTTGAGAGTTTAGTTTTGGTAGTGGGTGAAGAGAGAAATAGAGTAATGATTGAAGATATGGGTAATGATTGGAGAGAGATAGAGAGAGATGTGAAAATAATAATTGGAAAAATAGGATAATGATTGGAGAAAGAAGTAAGATAATAATTGGAAAACAAAACTAAAACAAAACTAAAATGGCAAACGAACAAAACCTTTGGTGTGGGATTTCAAAGTTAATTTCCAAATACGATGTGGCAATAAGTATTTTGTTACTTTTTGTTGATATTAGCATGAAATATTGCTATGTGTACTTGCTCGAGAGCAAGAACACAATATTGGATAAAGCTCGTTCTTGTTAAGAATGAAGTTGGACATCAACTTAATTAGCTAAGAATAAGGTGGTGGATAGTGACCGAGGTGGTAAATTCGAATTACCATTGGTGAAACTTGTGTCTAGCTAGTTCACTAAACCATTATACCTTATTCGCTTCGACAACATGGTTTTGTTAAAAGCTATATCATGCCTAAGAAGCTATGATTGATGCTAGGTTGATTAATTCTGTTTTCCACAGAATTTATGGAGTGAAGCATATCTCTCCACATATATATGATGGCCTTAACGAGGTACCATGCAAGAAAGTTGATAAAACCCTAAAGCTATGGGGGCCAATGCCTTCCTATAAATCTCACGAATGTGAGGGTGTCTTGCGAAAGTGGTTGTGCCTACACCAAAGAAGGTGAGAATAGGCCTAACGATTGTTGATTGTGTGTGCACTATAACAACTTGTGCTATGTCTTGTGCATGAATGTGAGATATCAGATATTCACAAGAATAAGAACATGGAATCTAGGAATGTGTTGGTTTTTGAACACATATTTTCACATAGATCCATAGAGGAGTCGAGTTCGGTTAAGCAAACTTTGAAGACTGCAGGTGAAAGTAGTCAATACCAAGAGGAAGAAGTTGATGTTGAGCTTAGGTTTGGCAGACTGGCTAGAACATCAACACCCTTTGGTCCAGACTTTCTAACATTTATGTTAGAAAGTGAGCCTCGGACATTCAAGAAAGCAGCGAGCTCTCCTGAGGGTCCTTTGTGGAAGGAGGCTATTAAAAGTGAAATTGACTCCATTCTCCAGAAAGCTAATGAGCTACGTATGAGTCAAATGGATGTAAAAACAGCTTTCCTGAATGACGATTTAAATGAAGAGTTCTACATGGAACAACCCCAAGATTTTTCCGCGCCAGGCCAAGAAGGGAAAGTATGTAGGCTTGTTAGATTATTGTATGGTCTAAAGTAAGCACCGAAACAATGGAATGAGAAATTTGACAATGATATGTTGTTGAGTGGTTTCAATATCAACGAATGTGACAAGTGTGTTTATGTCAAAAACACAGAGGAAGGGTACGTCATTTTGTGTCTCTACGTTGATGACATGCTCATTGTTGGTAGCAATGAAGGGGTCTTTCAGTCTACCAATAATATGTTAAACTCGAAGTTTGACATGAAGGATATGGGCCTTGCAAATGTGATTTTGGGTGTCAAGATCACAAGAACATCTGTCGCACTTGCGCTGTCTCAGACTCACTATGTTGACAAGATTCCTGAGAAGTTCAACCCGTGTGATTCAAGTGTCGCAAGAACCCCGGTGGATTTAAATCTCCATTTATCCAAGAATGGGGGGGGGGGGGGGGGGGGCGGGGGGGAAGATGTATCTCAATTAGAGTATTCTCGAATAATTGAGAGTCTGATGTACTTGATGAGTTGTACAAGGGCCGATATAGCTTACTCAGTTAGCAAATTGAGTAGATACACAAGTAATCCAGGACATGATAATTGGAAGGCAATAGTCAGGGTTCTGCATTATTTGAGATATACTCATGAGTTGGGATTGCACTATACTAGATATCCAGCAATACTAGAAGGGTGTTGTGATGCGAACTGGATATCAGATATGAAGGACTCAAAATCCACTGGTAGGTATGTCTTTATACTTGGTGGTGCAGCTGTTTTTTGGAAATTTTTGAAACAAACGTGTAAAGCACATTCTACGATGGAATTAGAGTTTATCGCTTTAGATAAAGTATCTGAAGAGGCTGAGTGACTATGCCAGTTTCTAGAGGATATTCCACGATGGCCAAAACCTGTGCCAGCGATCAATATCCATTGCGACAGTCAATTTGCAATTGGTAAGGCACATAGTAATATGTATAATGATAAGTGTAGACACAGTTGTCATAGACATAATATCATTAGGCAACTACTATCTAGTGGGGTTGTTGCTATTGACTATGTGAGGTCAAATGACAATATTGCCGATCCGTTAACCAAATGGTTAAACTGAGAGCTAGTTGAGCAAACATCGAAGGGATGGGGCTAAAGCCACTACGCTCATAATTACCGTGGGGGTAGCCAACCTAGCTGACTGGAGATCCCAAGATCTATGTTCAATGAGACTATCTTTCGCGAGTAGCCGAGAACGATCACTGAGGAGACTCAGTCTCCTGCCCATTCCTATGGTGTAGAATAGTGATACTTGCAAATGGGAAGAGGTTAAACATTGCTTTTAATGACTCATATGCGCTGGGTTGCTAGGCGGGGTATAGCAGGATAACCATTATAGGAAGGTCACCTATGTTAGTATGAAGTGGGACCGCTTCTTTGAGAATTGTGGCGAAATTCTCGAGAAAATACTCGCAGAACTAGGAAGCGGGTGTCACGGCCAAAATGAACCCAACAGTGAGAATTGAACTACGTTAGGAGAAGTCTTGCGTGACATCTGTTTTCTTGGTTTACATTAGCGGTGGAACAGTTCAAAGTGGAACCGCACACTAGTCTGCCAGTAAACCCGATAGGCTATCACAAGGGAAGGTTCCAGGCCAAAAGCCACCTATCCTATGCAGAGATTATTTGTTGTCTCTCTCTCCGGTTCAGTTTTGTACTCTGCGTCAGTACGTTTGCCAATTTCATTCATGGGGGGGATTGTTGGAAATTTTCCAGGAAAATCAGATGAATAAAATCGAGGTATACGAAGGGTCTTTTAAGGCAACCGATAGGCCTCTATTTGGTTCAACGAATCTGGACGTGTACTAATGACTAGGAGTTACAACCTAGTTTACTCCTCCCCATTATGAGGTTAATGGCAAATTTGAATTCTCAAATTCATTGTGGGAGTTACATGGAATTCAATTCCCGAATTCATTATAGGTGGTTTTCTTTCTTTAGATTGGTGTATCACATTTTGGTAGAGACACGAGAGTTTCGCATTGCTCCATGTACTTTGAATATTGTTCTTGTGAGAGAGAGAGACAGACGGTGGTTCAGTTCGCCAAGGCAGTCGACGGCGGTGTTCCGACGACTTGCGGTTTAGTCAAGCCAACCCTGGGAGGAAGTCGCCGACACAACCTACAATACCCACGGTAGGCGGCAAATCTTTCTTAAGGTGACTGTGGTATCACACAGGACTCGGCTTATGATTCAAAAAATACTGTTCGTATCTTGTTCTTTACAATCTGTCTATTGTTATGTATTTTGTAATTTCGGAATTATCAATGGAATTGTTCTCTGGAATTTTATGTTTATGCCGATTTTTCCCAACACATAGAACATCCACGAAACAGAACAGTTACTGATCTTATTGTCAATAGTACGTGCCTTAATTGTATGTAACTAGTACTCCCTTCGTCCCCTTTTTTTGTGTCCAGTATTTCATTTTGGGTTATCCCTTAATAAGTGTCCATTTTGTAAAGTTAGGAGGGCAAAAGTTGATATATTGTCTATTTTGTCCCTAAAAGTGGATTTTATTTTAAAAAGTTAGTGAGTAAAAGTGTAATGATGATGGGCAAGTAGGGAAAGTGGAGGAAAAAGTTTGATGTGAAAGGTGTAATGATGATGTCTTTTTAATAAGTTGGAGTTACGCAGCAGGACACTTAAAAAGGGACGGAGGGAGTACTTCATTCATAAAACCAATTATCTGCATTTCAGTTAACAAATACAACCTCCAACGCAAATTGTTTGTCTGATTTTTAATTTCTTTGCTATCCCGAAATAATTGTTCGTTTTTTAAAAGTCAATGTAAGAAAATCTAGAAAATCGTAGGATTCTCCAACGATGGACAAACAATTTGGAACAGAATGTGCATCTCTACAAAGATTTAGTAACTGTTGAAAAGTAAGCTTGATGTATTAGAACGTGTTCGGAACAGTTGTTTTGGAGGGGATAAGATTCAAAGGCAAGTAGAGAAGATTTAGTCAAAGATTAGGTTTGGGAAAAGAAAAACGTGGAGCACTATTCCTTATCAGGCTTGAAGCTTTCAAGCTTCCGTGATATATTTTGGGATTTGCAAAATAAATGAGAGATTATCTCTCTTTGTTTTTGTTACTCTCTCCGTTTCCTTTTTAAAGTCCAGTATTTTATTTTGGGCTGTCCCTTAATAAGTGTCCATTTTGTAAAGTTAATGGGTAAAAGTTGGTGCATTTTTCATTTTACCCCTAAAAGTAGATTTCATTTTGAAAAGTTAGTGAGTAAAAGTGTATTGATGATATCTCTATAGAGGGTAAGTAGGGAAAGTGGAGGTAAAAGTTGATATGAAATATGTAATGATGATGTTTTCTGAATAATTTGGAATTATGAAGTGGGACACTTAAAAAAAGACGGAGGGAGTGTTGTTTTGCCTATATATATAAGTTGTAATCTGTATTGAAAAGTATGCGAGTTGAGTGAGTGTAAGAGACAGAGAGAAGTGTGAGTTTTGTGTATTCATATGTGTGCTTTATCAATAAAAATGTGTTTACTATTGTGTGTGGAAATCTCCTCCTCCCATCAGTGATACATATTGCTTCCGCTTTCCAACAGTAACTCAATCAAAATAACTAATGACACCTTAACATATGAAATATATGCTTTAGCTATTACTATTAGGAAGTAATTAATTTGAAAGCAAAAGGCAGTGGATCATTTGTGCAAAAAATCCTTGAACCAGTCTTCAAACAGTTCTTAACCTCATGAAATTGGAACTAATTAGCCATCCCCCTTCCAAAAACCTCCAAACTCTCAATTTTATTTAAACACCCCAAGATTATTGAATCGGTCTAATTATTCCAGAGAAATCGAGACAAATATATGCCTAAATATGAACAGAACCAATAAGCAAAATAGGCCGTAGAGCGGCGGGCCCACGAGACCCAAGAAAATGGTTATCATTCAGTTGGGCTGCTGCAGAGAAGCCAACTTCTAAGCTAAACCATATTAGAACACTATCTCTAATTACAATAACACATTTAAAGCCGTGAGGGCATCAAAGTTCATTGAAAGAAAGCAAGTGTAGAGAGAGAGAGAGAGTCTGGGGTGGGTTCCTCCCCACCCCCTGTGCCCCCCCATTCCCCGCCTCTCTTGCTCCTTCTGCCCCCCTCCCTACCCTCTTCCTTCCTCCTCTCCTCTCAATCCCCCATCTCTCCTCTCCTTCTCTCTTCTTGCTGGGCCCATGGTTGTGAGGTGGTTGAGACTCTTTACTTAGGGAGTTGAGATTTTCCACTCACCACCATTTTTGGACTCACGAGTCAGGTCTGTGGTTCTAGATCTGATTTTCTTGGAATCAATGTACCGACGACGAAGACGGCATCTGCAGCGGCTTCTGCTTCCAATCTGCGGCTGGACGAGCGGCTTCTACTTCCAATCTACGGCGGGACGAGTTCGAGTTGGTGTAGCAGGTCATCCAGAAGGATTTGCTCTGTATTCATACCTGGCCTCTCAACTTCAGCCTCTCCAACCCCTCTTCACGAGTGTGTTCGACGGGTTCGGCTTCGGCGTCGTGGTTCCATGCGGGTTTTTTTTGGTTTGTTGTATTTTCATTTTATTTTGTTAGTTTCTGTATTTTGGGACCGGTAGTATCCCCTCTTATTGTACTGTTTTGCTTATATATAACTTGAGTTTACTTTCTGGTAAAAAAAAAAAAAGGTTCAAGTTCCTTGATTAGGTTAGGTTTCACCGTTTTAAGGCTCACAACTCGGCAACATTAACTTTGTAGAAAAATTTCTGTTCATTTGTTTGTTTGTACAGCATTACTCTTCGTGTTTGTACCTACACATATCGGATTGAACTGATTTTTTGGGATGCCCACTTGGTTTTGTTTTTTAAAATTATTGAACGGCTCGGATTTTCTATGCGGGACCCGTAGTGGGCCATGTGTGACCGTCAGTACCTATTGCAGTTCTTTTATATTCACATCCCTCAGTCTTTCATAGTTCCTCACCACCTCCATTATCCCTGTATCTGTCACTTCGATCTTTGCAGAATCCAATATCTAAATATTGGTTCGACACATATTTCCAACCATTGTCATTCCTTTGTCATTAACTTCGGTTTGCCAAGCTTTCAAAGTCTTCAAATTCACTACAGAGTGGTTAGAATTTCTCCCAAAAACATCTGAACCTCAAAGACCATTGATGTTCAGGTGCGTTAGGAAAGGGCATCTATTCAAAACTTCTCCAGTGCTAAAATTATGTCGTAGACAATGACTTACATCGAGGAACTGTACATTCGGGGCAAACTTGACCAAAGTTCTTGAGCATCATATCAGTCAACCACATCTTCGCAAAGATATTGACGTGTCACACACGATAGTTTTTATATAAATAATAATGTGGGGAAAGAGTATCGATCTCTTGTCGTGTCTCGTATGTGGCATCTTAATATTTCAATTAAATGACAACTTTTCATTCGGGTGTAAAACGTGACACTAGTCAAGCCAAAACATCCATGAAGATCTCTACAAAAGTTCGATTAGAGAGATGTTCAGCCAAATCGCTTATACATGGACCAACTTCCTAGGGTTAGCTCTTCCAGTGGACATGCCAGCAAAAGCAATTTTAATGCACCATATATGCCCGTGCCCATTTGATGTATTGGACAACAGGAAAGAGAATTAGGTTCCAACTGATGTTTATTTTGCCCTGCATGAAGAGGCACAACACTAGTATATTTCAAGGTCTTTGGTGCAATTATCTAACATTTGTTGGGTTAAATTGACGCAATTGCATGAACTGATACAATACGTAATTTACGTAGGAACCAGAAGATTCGGAGAATTAGAAGAAGAAACAGAAGAGGAAGCCGAACAAATTGATAAAGTGACTTGCGGCTTTAGATCGAGAAAATAATAGGACGTCACTATATCAGTAGATGATGCTTTAGAAGCTGAGAAGTGCCATGACCAAATTGTAAGCTAAGTTGGTCCCTTTTTTTTCTTTTTTCTTTTTTTCTTATAGTTAGTTAACATCCAAAAGCAGAGATGGCTACAATCCACTCCACAAGTAGTTGTGATCCACTCCACACAAATACCATTCAACTGGACCTTCCACAGCATACTGCTATTGTTGTCACCAGTCACCGATAAACTGCAAGCAAATAGCACAATAGCTGGAAGGTTAATAAATCCCGTAAAAACTTCAATGCAACTTCGGTTTAACCTACTGCCTCACATATACCCTCTAACTCCTCTGCATATAATTGGATTCAGTCCAGTCTACGAATCAATTCCTATTACCCAGGGAAATTGGACAAGGGAAGCATTCCACTTCACAGACGAAACTTTTTCGGATTCCTTCCGGTACACTCGATGGGATGGAAGGTCCCTTGGGTCTCTCTTGGGGCCTCCATATGGAAAATGCCTAAGAACATTACATATATATTTTGGCACTCACATGAAACATCCACGAACAGAACAGTTATTCTTATTGTCAACAATACGTGATTCAATCGTATGTGTAGTAACTAGTACTTCATCCATAAAACCAATTATTTGCATATTAACAAATACAATTTTAAATTTATTTGCTGTCCCAAAATAATTGTTCATTCTGAAAAGTCAACGTAAGAAAATCTAAAAAATTGTAGGATTCTCCAATAGTGGATAAATAATTTGGAAAAGAAGGTGTATCTCTAGAAAGATATAGTAATTGAATAAAAAAACTAATAACACGTGGACACATGAAATGTATGCTTTAACTATTACCATTAGGAAGTAATTTGAAAGCGCAAGGTAGTGGATCATCTGTGCAGAAATCCCTGAACCTGTCTTCAAACAGTTCTTAACTTCATGAAACCGGAACATAGCCATCCCATCCAAAAACCTCCAAACTGGTTTACTCGTTTTTTTAAACACCCCTAGATTATTGAATCGGTCTAGTTATTCCAGAGAAATCTAGACAAATATGCCTAAATATGAACAGAACCAATAAGGAAAATTGGCTGTATGGCGGCGGGCCCACGAGATCCAAGAAAATGGTTGCCATTCAGTTGGGGTGCAAAGAAGCCAACTTCTAAGCTAAAACCACGTTAGAACACTATCTAATTACAACAAAAAAAAAAAAACACATTTAGAACAAAAGAGATACACATTTAGTTAATAAATTAGAATGTACTTGCTTGGGGTGGAAAACTACCGGTCTACCTTGCCGCCATGCTATTGCTGTATTCAATTCCACGCGGAGGACTGTATATGATTACTGCCCAAAATACTTCACTGTAGATAGTTATCGATCAATGTACTCAGAGTCCATAAATCTTGTGCCTTGGGGAAAGCCTGCTGAAGAAGAAGAGGAAGAAGGGACTGAGTCAGACAATGTGCAAAGGAAGCTTCTAGAAACTTCTAGAAGACCACAACTTGCCGCGTCCACGTACCGAGCAATAGCAGAACGTTCCGAGCAACATAAAGAACCTTTCAAGCAATACAAAGAGTTGCTGAGCAATACTGAGAACTGCCGAGTCGAGCGATACAAAGAGCTGCCGAACAATACTAAGAATTGCCGAACAATACTAAGAACTGCTGAGCAGAGCGATACAAAGAGCTGCCGAACAATACTAAGAAATGTTGAGCAATGATAAGAACTGCCGAGCATACTCAAGACAAATGTTTGGCAATACTTGTGGGATAATACCTTGTGGTCCTTCCGAGATATGACAGTACCCCTTTTGGACTTTATGAACTGAGGGAAATTTGGCCCTCTACAATAGCTCCTCAACTTCTTCTTTATCGCTTAGATGAAGGAGGAGTTGAACCCAGGTGTGGCCGAATGACCGAAGTGAATTCCTTGCAAGATACAAATAGACCATAATTGCGCTTCGAATAGATTTAGCATAATAACCCAAGTCGGGGTGATGTAACCGAGCCCCAGAATGCTAATAGAAGTCCTGTCCTCGATCAGATTCGGCTGGAATGAGAGAGAGCTCCACGGCCAGATTCAGCCGGTGTAAGAGAAAGCCCCACGGCCAGATTCAGCTGGATTGTCCAAAGGTAATGAAATCCGAATGCGATAGTAACATGAAATTCCAAATGCTTTTGAAACTTGAATGCCTATGAGATGATGCATACGAAATGACAAGTATGAAATGATGAGTATGAAATGAACTGAAAGTGTACATCTGAGGATACACGCCGCTCGGTATTCCCAAGAACTGAACACTCGAGCAAAAATGCCGAAGGTATGCATCAGGTTATGTGCCGAGAAATCAAGATAGTAACCGAAAGAGTATCCGAGATGGTAACAAATCCAAGCTGTCTTCGTCTTCTTCGTCGCCCGAACGTTGGAGGCCTACAGCCCGTAGGGAGGGTTTAGTCCAGTCATGAGAATCCTTCCACCCATAAGGAAGGCTCAAACAAACGTAGGAGACCTGCAACCTAGAGGAAGGGCTTAGTCCAAACGTATGGATTCTTCGTAGACCTTGGCATGGCTGCATGACTCTTCGAGAGGGACAGGCTGAGGTTAGAGGGCTGAATCTTCATTTGCTCGGCGGATTTGGGCCATCTTTAACTTGTGAGCCCCTTCTTCGGACTGGAAGAGTAGGTGGTGGAAAGTGCGTGGGACCATTTTGATGTGAAACTAGGAGTGAGCCCCAATGCTCGGTGGAAGAGTCCGTTGCCGGGAGTGAATGCCTCACCGAACGGTGGAATTACATGGAAAGAGCTTGCCATTCTTCAAGTCTGAAAGTATTTGAGATGTCCGAATGAGTAGATTTCTGAGGGCTACGAGGATTTTGCCCGAACGATTAGATTGCCAAGGGCTACGAGGATTTCGCCTGAACGATTAGATTGCCAAGATAAACTTTAGGGAAGCAAATGAAATGCAAAAATAAGTTGAGCACTTATCTGAACAATTGGGTAGAATGTCACGTAGTTGTAGAATATAAATCGCAATTAAAGAGTCTAGCACTTTAACTTGCTATTTAAAAATAAAAAGGACAAAAAACTTGTTCCACGAAAGAGAAGAACAGAGGGTCCTAGATGAGGACCAAAAAGCAGAAATTGAAGAGAGAACCACCGCCATACGTTCAGAAATGGAGACGCTCAAAGTCAGATTAAGACGAGCCCCACCAATATATGCCACGTTTTCTTCCCCAGCGGAGTCGCCAATTGTGGAGGGTGAATTCCGCTTAAATCCTTTCCTCACCGAGTCTGGAGAGATTTCTATCAAGCTTGGGGTGGTTGCCACCGAGCCTGGTACCTGCAAATCGGAGAGGGGTTCCTAAGGGTACAGCCTCCGATGAGCTAGTTAGTACCCGGCCGGAAGATAAAACGAAACATAAAGCAAGGAATATAAGTCTTTTATGTTGGAGAGGAGAGTTGTGTTGTGTAGTTGAGGGGAGAGCTTTGCTTATATAGAGAAAGAGGTGAGTGAAACTTAACGACTAAGTAAAGGCTATTAATAGAAAGTTACTATAAATGGAAAGTTAGGAGACTTAGGGAGTAAGCTAGGTAAAAAGTGCAAAGGAAGCTTCTAGAAACTTCTAGAAGACCACAACTTGCCGCATCCACGTACCGAGCAATAGCAGTACGTTCCGAGCAATATAAAGAACCTTTCGAGCGATACAAAGAGCTGCCGAACAATACTAAGAACTGTCGAGCCGAGCGATACAAAGAGCTGCCGAACAATACTAAGAACTGCCGAGCTGAGCGATACAAAGAGTTGCCGTACAATACTAAGAACTGCCAAGCATACTCAAGACAAATGTTTGGCAATACTTGTGGGATAATACCTTGTGGTCCTTCCGAGATATGACAATACCCCTTTTGGACTTTATGAACTAAGGGAAATTTGGCCCCCTACAGCCACACTTAATGAGTTAAAGTTACTTAACACTGCACTGTCAAGCTCTTTATACTCAATTGACACCTAGTTTTCGAGAACAAATTCTCCCATGTAATTTCCCCGTGCGATCTTCTCACTTGATCAACATGAGGAGAATGGGACCTTATGTGGGGCTTCGATAATCTTGGTTCGCAATGGGCTCTTATTCTTCACCAAGCCTGCACAAGGAAGCACAACTAAGAGACCACACCGGAGGTTCTCTGGGACGGCCCTCTGGTGCAAGAATCAGTATAGTTGCAAGAACAGATGAAAACCAAGAATTAGGGTTTCTAGTGCTAGAGAGAGTGTGTGTATCTCTCCAAGGAAGGCATAATGATGTATTTATAAAGAACTCCTAGCTTGGCCTCCAAAACTGCACATGTGCTCGTCACATGTCGGCTGGTGTCACCCGTGCGTCACATTAGGGTTTTTGTAACCATTTGTAGGATGAGCTGGCACCTTCACGTGTCCCCGTCCTTATCCTGATAACCGTTCGGATGACACCATGACCGTCATCATAGATACAGTTGTTGTTTCCATGTGGGTGAGTTGGAGCCATGGCCCCCACGTTCTTTCAAAGCCGAATGTGGTGCCCGACCGTAAGAAGGTCAGTGGGCCGAACTTGATTGCTTCGATTGATCTGATAGAAACTCAGCCATGAGACCGTCGGCGCTTGCCAAACCAGAACGGGGGGTAGTGGCATGGACTCAAGCGAACCACCAAGGATGGGTTGGGGAATCTCGCTCGGTACAGCGCTAGCCGTTGGCTCAGCCTGCTACACCTTACATGGTCCATATTGAATAGTTTGAGCCGTTCCTTTTAAAACGTACCAACGTTTACGCAATTCACATAGTTAGGTCATGTGGAATTTCGTAATCTTTAATACAACAGGCGTTACCTCTTAGCTGCACGAAGCAGAAGTGGCAGCACTAGCGAAAGCATGGGAGCGGGAATAAGCAGAAGCTTCTATAGTTGGGAGCCCCAAGAGGAAAGCATGGGAGCGGGAATAAGCAGAAGCTTCTATAGTTGGGAGCGCGAAGAGGAGAATATATACTACTAAATATACTTTCATTTTTAATTTTTTTAATCAAAATAATAAATTTACCCTATTCTCTGTTTAGCTTTAGGTTCAATTCTATTTAATGTCAGCCTTGTAAGAGAGCCCAAACTGAATATATAAAGCTCAACCCATTACAATAGCCCAAGTGCAATACAAAAAGAAAGGATGAACTCCGCGCTTTATATTGGGCCCAATTTTGTGAGAGGAAACAGAAGTCTTATGTTCCCTGTTCTGGCTTCGACGATTTCGATGAGTGAATGCCTTTGTTTGTTGCAGAAATCATGTGCTGGAGGGATCTTTCTTCCGGTGTAAATTTAGCCTGGACCTGTCTTGCTCTTCGCTTATGCCTGTACAAAGTTATAAAGGAGGTATGGTATCCCGTGTTACGGCCTAGAAATTTTATTTATCTTGTTAATTATTTTGGCCGTTTATTAATTGGGAGTTTTATGGTGTGGGTCCTAATTAGCAATTTTGTTTTCTGCACAATATAGTTACTATGTACGTTATTATTAGTTTGAGGGCACATGTATAATTATTAATTTCATTAGTTAATCTATATTAGTTGGATTGATACGTTAATTAACTAATTAGCTACAGTTTAGGGGTATTGTGAGTTAGTGGGTAGTTTTACAACGGACTAGGGTTATATCTCATGAGAGAATATTGAAACGAGAACTTCTGTTTTTTTCCGAGAGGAGAAGCCGCAGACTTTTGGTGATTGGCTAATTGGTGATCGTGTAAGCGACTGTTGACATCTTTATTTTTGTACTCTTTTTCCATTCTTTGTTGTACAAGGTGAAGTGGACTTTTGGAATGTATATATGGTTCGGTGGGTTAATGAGAGGTAATTGGGTTCCATTAATCTTTTGGCATTATTAGTCTCTTTTAATACTATGAACATGGATATGGAAATATGGATTTGTAGTGGAGATGCTGTGTGTGATGTGGGTGCTGAACCAAATGTCAAGAATGGTGCATGGCGGTATGTGGCGTGGGAAATATTGGCGGTGGTGTGGTGTTTGCACGTGGATTGGGTGCATGGAGTTTGAGATTTGTAGGGTAGTTGTTACTGAAGGTTTGGAGTTGAAAATGAGGTTTAGTAATTTAGTGGCTATTGTTGTGATAACAATTTAGGATTTGGGTGAGATTAGGAAGTTTAATAGTATCTTATATTCTTAATTTGTCGAGTCAGTTCTAAACTTTGAATAGTTAGTCATTCCGTGTTGTTCTTGGTTCAGGTTAGCATCTTTTTGTGTGTTCGAGTTGCTGCACTACTTTTGGACCTAGGTGAGTGGTTAACCATGTTACGTATTTTCGAACTTCCCTGTGTCCCTTAAATTATTGTTTTGGAAAATTTATGATTGAATTGGAAACACACAATTATTTATATTTGCTTATATTGAATTGGCATGCAGTTTTATGAAATCGTTTATTATTTGAATAAATCTTTTTGGTGAGAACTTTGTAAATATTGTTGGAAACATATTTTGGAAAGTCCAGGGAAATTAATCCTCTGTGTGCGGGTGACTCTGGCCATTAGAGAAGAGACTGGGCTAGGCCGGTGACTCTAGTGCTCAACGGCTTCCTTAATTTTGCCGGGTCATTCTTAGGGAAAAGTTCCACAGGCTGCTTACTTGTGGTGACTCTAAGTTTCGATATTGGATCCAATTATGAGACATTTATTCACTGACATTTGGTTCTATCGATATTGATTGTGGTTCCCCATTGTTGTTGGAGATTGGTTTGTGATCACCATTGAGACTTATTGGTAAATGATTTATGGCTTTATTTGTTGGTTTGACGCACACCTTCGTATGCCAAAATACGTTAACGTGATAATCTATTTTTAGCCATGTTTTAGAACTGTATTATTATACATGCTTTACTACTCACTGAGCTCGTCAACTGACGGATTTATTCCAACTTCTTTTTCAAGGAAGTTGGGAAGTTAGACAAGGACTTGGGCGGCAACTCAGGGATTTCGTTTGTTGACCTCTTTAGGGTGTCTCATTCTAGCTTAGTGTTTTATTTCATCGCTTCTGCATTGAAACATTTTGTCAGACATCTGGATTCTTTTATTACTGTTGGATCACTAGATATTATTTGAGATTCATGGGATGTTTGTGCCCCATTCTTTTTGTGGAATTTATTGGTTGAGGATGTTCTGAATAAAAAAAATGGTTGAGTGTTGGATGGATCCTTTCTTGGGAGTTCTTATAAAATTCCTTTTTCGGCTGCATGTTCTACGAGCTTTGGTCTTGTGGTTCATGGCCGGTCACTTCTCATTTTGGGGTGTGACACTCTGAGCTCGGCAACTAAACCACCCACACCTTTTGCACAATCGATTAGTGCACGAAACAGGTTGAAGCAATACGACATACAAAACTTTAAAACATAACGCCTGACACAATTGTGTCCAGAACCTCATCCGGACACAGTTGTATGTCCGGAATTGTGTTTTAAAATGTGTTTCTAGACTTTTCGTTTCATAGGGAAAAAGAGAAGCAACTGAAGTCGTAAGCGCTATGCCGCTATGTATTACCTCGCATTTGCAATGGTTCGGAGCTCACTAACAATAACAAACAATACTGATTTTGACCGAATAAAAAAAGAGAGGAAGAGATAGAAGTAAGAAGTAGTTGCACTCCAATAATTGAGCCTTCTTTTCGACAGTAGGAATACTCCTTATCACATTATCAAAAGTCACAATTGCTGAAGATGCATAAGTTGAGGATGAATAATCAAAAGTTGACCTAAATAATGGAGCCCTTTTTTTACTGGAACATTAAAAACTTGATTAGTAAATAAATAGTTTACAGGAAATAGAAGGCAACAATACAAAACAAAGCTACCGAGGAATATTCAGATCTGCACTAGCGCTACTCAAAAGATGTTGTCCGCTTGTAAACTGCATGAATGATGTCCGAGCCCTTTTATCTAAACATGGCTTGATGAACATTCTTGCGCTGAACCTTCGAGATCCTACAAAGAGAGAACTTCATATTCTTCTCTCTGATATTGCGCAATAAAATATTTATCAGCAAAGTGATCCTTAGTCTGCCCTCCTATGTGGATTAAATCATTTAAACAATAGGAAGATACTATAATCAAAAGTTGAAAAAGACAATGAGAAACAGAGAGGGTTAATGGCTGTGGGCAGCATACCCTTGGAAATTCCAGTTTCCAAAGCAAGGGCTCGGATTGAGGGAGCGCAAGCGGAGAAGCAAGCGCTCGGAATACAGAGTCGCCACTCGGGTTTGAAGGTCCGATACCTAAGGAACCGTATTTCGAAGCACCTACCGTGCTGTTTGATTTGAAAAAGTGAAAGCACCAGTCCGTCATAACCATATCTGGGTTCGGGAGCTAGCTTAGAGAGGGGAAGGGTTTTAAAGCACCCGTCCCGCCCACTCCGGAGATCAGTCTCTACTTGAGCATTTGTGAAAGATGTTTATGATTCTGTTTGATTAATTAATTCTTTAGCCATTTAGGGGCGGTGAACAGTTTAATGGGGATTAAGACTATAACACGATTTGCAAGATCCGATTGAATAGCATGGATGAGCAATTATTATAAGATGAAAACAGACTCCTGTGGGAGTTTTAAACAGACTAGAAAGCCACTGTTTTGAAGCGTCGTGCATAGGAAGAAACCGGCATGCACTAATCAAATCACTGCATGCTGACCCAACCTGCGCGCGCTACTATAAGACCTGCGCGTGCCAGTAAGCCTAAACCCACAGCTCTTTTTTTCAAACCCTCTGGGCTTCAGATGGACTAGTGCACACCCAGGACAAACCAAGCAGTTTATAGGTAGTCAGTAAACAGTTTAAAGGTTGAAAAGTCCTACAAATTAACAAAACACCCCATAAACAGAGTGGGGGCAAAACAGAGGCCTAAGGCTAAGTTACCAATGCAAAGACCACTCACTGGCCAGAGGACAACCTGTGCGCGCAAGTAGTTCACAGTCGCGTGCAGGTTTGAGCCTGCAAACTAGTGTTTGGTTTTACATATTTCTGGGTTCTGGGATATATCCAGAATGATCCCAGGGATACTTCATAGCAGCAAAAATACATATTGAACTAAAACTAGCAGTTCTAATATAGAAAAGCAGTAGACAGGATTTAACATGCATCAATAGTGATCTATATACAAAGTAGAACACAAAATAGCAAGGCACCAATCCCCAGGCAAAACCTGCGCGCGCAGGCACCGAATGGCACGCGCATACTGACGGTCCGCGCACGCTGGTCCTTGCCACTACGGTTTTTGAAACCTTGGCAGCTTTAGGGCTAGGGCATGGTATTGATACCAGCTTTGACCTTGACAGCCCCTCTCAGGGATCAGAATAGTATGCAATACAGAGGTGTTATACCTTTGGTTTTTGAGGTTTGAAAAATGTTTTAGCTTTGAGTTGAGTTCAGGTTGGATGCTTTTGAGTTGTAGAAACAAGGAAACAAGGTGGCTTGTTGCTTGGTATTAGAGTTTGGAATTTGTAACCTTTTGAAAACTCTTTGGAAGTTGATTTTTTTTTTTGTCACCCTTTGAATATTTTTTGGAACCCTTGATAATGAAGAACCATGGGGGTATTTATAGGAGGAAGAATGGCACAACCAACCAAGTAATCGTTGGCTTGGCTTGGTGGCTAAATTTCCTCCTTTGGAAAGGTTGGTGGGAGGTCAAGCGATGCAACCAGCCAACAAGGCTGGTTGGAGTTACTTGGTGGAGAAGGCCACCCAAAAAGGAAACCTTCCAGAAATGGAAAGGTGAAAAGTCGGTTACCAGCTGCACCGGCGTGTGCGAGCCAAACCAACTCGCTCTTGGGTCAACGGTCAAACTTTGATTGTTGACCACAACATGGTAGTTTGATCCGCGCGCACTGGTTCTCAACCAACACGTGTAGGTGGATTTTCTGGCTTTTTTTGAAATTGGCTTTAGCTAGTTGAAGCCAATTTCACGGGTTTAAAAAGGTATAAAAAACTCGAAGCTCAAACACTCGACATTCCCGGGGTGTTCTTGATCCGT
>CM033792.1:44665004-44701359 GCA_019656835.1 Rhododendron ovatum
CCCGACCCTTAGAGGCGGTGTGTAGTGATCAGCCTTTAGCTCGGCTTAGGATATAGACATTACTTTGTCTCTTTGTCCCTGATTTTCTTGTGTATTTCTTTGTGAGAGGTTGGCTATAGTTTTCCTTTTCATTGTATTCGGATGGATTCATTGTAAGTGTCATTTGACATTTTAATGAAATGTCCTTCGGATCCAAAAAAAAAAACTACTATTTTTCCCAAGTGCAAAGAGGAGGGGAGAAATCCAAAGGATTAAGTTACATCATTCAAGTTTAGTGGGAAAGTTCACAATCAATTAAGGCCCTTTAAGTTTTTCGGGACCATTATGAGAGTGACCGAAGTCCTAGAAACAGTATTGTCATTACTCATTAAACTCCTATAAACAACATTGATCCTACTTTTCATTCGCATAGAAATGTAATTTAGCTTAAAGTCACGCCTTGAAAGCTTTGGTATTCAAGGACTTCAAGTGTCCCTAGCAAGGTGTGAGGGGAAAAAAATCGAATCGAGGCTAAAAAATGCACAAATGTCACAGACGAGTGGTTGAACTTGTGCTCTCCGTATCTAAATGGCACAAAAAAGGCATGATCTATATGACAATAGGCATTTTATGATGAATAAATTGCGTTCATAAGTAAATGGCAACCCCAACAATCGGGAGACTACTTAAAGAATCCAAACAAAGAAGAACACTGCATTCCAAGATAAATATCGGGCCACGCACTCACAAGCAAGTGAACGTCGTCTGTGCCCTTATTAATTGAAAATAATATTTCTCTAATTCCATTTTGTTAAAACAAAAGAGGGAGTGACAAAATTATTTTCCAAAAAGAAAGGTGAAATTTAAAAGAGCAAGCTTGGTGGCTATTTAATCACTCAGGAGTGTTCCCACCAACAAAAATACTAAGAACTTAACGCATTTTACCAATTTGTTTCCATTAACAGAAAAGTTTCAGCATTTTAAAATCTCGTTTTCACTAACAAATTTTTTTTTTCTATAGTAACTATACTCCCAAACCCATCAATAACTTATTCACTACCGGAAATAACTTGATATTTCTCAACTTATTCACACCAGAAATACCTAACATTTCTCAACCGCAAATAAAAATTTACAAAATTTTCACTACCAAAAAATGTGAAATGGTGTGCGTCTCGGTTCCGTCGTCTTCGTCTTCGTCAAAGTAATTGGCAAAGCCAGATTTCAATCGTGGTTCAAAACTAGGCATGAAGTTACTAGAAATCTCAATATTGCCATAGCATTTGTTTGGCTTTCCTAAAGCTTGGATTAAAAAAAAAAAACCGGCCTAATAAATGTAAGGAGGTTTAATAATACGAGGCCCCGATTTTTCAGATTCCTTTCACAAGCCTGAAGCTACGTTTTTCTGGGTTTCCACCCGAAGCCGACTCTGGGTGGGTGCACTACATGTTGCAGTGCTCGTGTAGCACAGATCTCAAGTACCCTTCTCCTTTCGTCAATGTGTGGGGGAAAAAAGTTTGGTGAGAAGGTTTCTGTCATGGTCGCCGTGGTTGCGTTTGATCAGAACCCTAACCCACAGAGTATTTCTATTCCGGTCTCCGCACCCGGAGCCTGCCGTGGCAGCGGGGGCTTGCCGGAGTTTATCTCCATCTTTTTGGTTTGTGGATCTGCCTGCTCCTTAGGCGACGACGCTCTTTCCTCGGCTGGCGTGCTTATTGGAGCAGTTGAAGGTGATGGTTGCCCTTTAATTCTCAGCTTATGTTTATGTCTGTTTCCATCGGTGCTGTTTCTGCAGTCCCTATGGAATCTGCACCATCACGAGGCGCTGAATGGATAGATTGCTAACTCCATGTGTCCCGACCTTTAGAGGCGGTGTGTAGTGATTAGCCTTCAGCTCGGCTTAGGATATAGACATTACTTCGTCTCTTTGTCCCTGATTTTCTTGTGTATTTTTCTGTGATAGGTTGACTATAGTTTCCTTTTCATTGTATTCGGATGGATTCATTGTAAGATTCGTTTGGCATTTTAATGAAATGTCCTTTGGATCCAAAAAAAAAAAACTACTATTTTTCCCAAGTGCAAAGAGGAGGAGAAAGCCAAAGGATTAAGTTACATCATTCAAATTTAGTGGGAAAGTTCCACAATCAATTAAGGCCCTTTAAGTTTTTCGGGACCATTATGAGAGTGGCCGAAGTCCTGAAACAACATTGATCCTACTTTTCTTTATGAAGTACGACTTACCAGGGTACGTATTTGTGCTCACCAACTTCTTCATTCGCGTAGAAATGTAATTTAGCTTAAAGGCACGCCTCGAATGCTTCGGTATTCAAGGACTTCAAGTGTCCCTAGCAAGGTGTGAGGGAGAAAAAATCGAATTGAGGCTACAAAAAATGCACAAATGTCACAGACGAGTGGTTTAACTTGTGCTTTCCGTATCTAAATGGCACAAAAAAGGCATCATCTATATGACAATAGGCATTTTACATGAATAAATTGTGTTCGTAAGTAAAGGGCAACTCCAACAATCAGGAGACTACTTAAAGAATCCGAACAAAGAAGAACACTGCATTCCAAGATAAAATATTGGGCCACGTCATAAGCAAGTGAATGTCGTCTGTGCCCTGATTAACTGACAATAATATTTCTCTAATTCCATTGTTGTTACAACCCTTCAAAATGGCCACAAAAGAACAGTTTTGTCAAAAACAGGTGGTGTTCAATTCAAATGATAAAGCTTTGATATCCAAGTTTGTTGCTCCCATTCTTTTCATTTTTTAAATTTTTCATCAACTGTTCCACTGAGGCCTTTTGCCAAAAACAGGTGTGTTCATTCAAATTGCAAGGAGACATTCAGGAAGAAAAAATTCCCAACAAAGGGTACAAGTCCTGTATGATTTTCTTAGGATTTTGAAAAAAAAATAAAATCCGACTTTTTCACCTTGAACACCCGTCAAATTGAAAACTCGAGAACAACACGAAGTCGAATACATCACAAAGCTAGAATGATAGTTACAAGGCATTCCGTCTAAGATATAAAATTGACCCCTAACAAAAACCATGCAACTGAAAGAGATTTATTCCGTACAAACCAGAATCCATATGAAACTGCGTAGAATAGATTAACCACATGCAGAGAGAGAGAGAGAGAGAGATGGCTGCTTATTTCCAAAGAAAACAATGCCTGCACCCGATGAGATTGTCCACAACGAAATAGTAGCAGGAGGTGATGGAAACCTCGAGAAGATGAAACCATGCGCTTCGCCAATACGGATTTATCAATAAATCGCCACAATTGCCAATACCACAGTTATGTAAGACCCTGCACTACTAGAATATGGATAAAGAACACACTAAGAAAGTTAGAAAGATCACAGTTTTGATGAAAACGTGATAAAGAAATGTGAGGTGATTTTTTCATGTCACTTTGCCAATAAAACCGTGATAATTAACATTTATTATCATAGTTTTAATAGAACCGTGATTAAAATTGCTTAATTTAACCACATTTTCCTACAAGCGTGATAAAATGTATTTATTTTAATCACGCTTCGTTACAACCGTGATAGAAATGTGTCTATATGAACCACACTTTCTTACAAACGTGATAAAATGAGTCTATTTTAACCACGTTTCGTTACTGTGATAAAATCGTTCTTATTTGATTTAACCACATTTTTTTAAAAGCGTGATTAAATGTGTTTGCTTATTTTAACCACGCTTTAATTACAAGCGTGGAAAAATCTAATTGCCTATTTAACCACGTTTATTAAAAGTGTGATAAAATTTTCTTTATTTATTTCTGCCTATTTATTTTAACCATGTTTATTTACAACCGTGATAAATTATTTAGGTGAGAAGACGACCTGCAAGATTTTCAAAACACTCCTAAAAAAGATTAAAAAGTTGGGCGCGCATTTTGCCTCCAATTCACCCAATTCTATAACCCAACGTTTTTCTCCTACAACCCCACGTCGTTTCTCTCTTCTTCTTTTTTTATCCGAACCCCGCCTTTCTCCAGGGAGCAACTAAAGGAAAACCCTAAACAGTTTCAGCGCTTTCTCCTCTTCCTCTCCATCCCGGTGAGGTCGGCGACTCGGCGCGCCCTCTTTCTCTCCATTGTCCGTCTCGTCATCCTGCAGCATGTTTCATCTCCTGCTTCCAGTTGCAACATCCGCGACCACCACCACCAGCTTCCGGTGGAAGAGCGTCGCCCGTCGACAACCATCTGTTGAGGCGATTTTGATTAGATGAATCTTCCTCTGCGGTAAGTGTTTCTCCCAGATTCAATTTCTCTTTTCCGACTTTCCCTCCTTGTTCTTGTTTTTTACTTTCAACCTAGGGTGAGGGTTTTGGGACTTGGGCTCCCTGAGTCTCGGTTATCTAATCAATGGCTATTTAGTTTAGTGCTGATTTCCAGGAAAGATATTCGAATGCTTATGGTGCCTCCTGCATTCGCAGCAAAGTCGTGCTTATTTTTCACGGTAAGCATGCTCTTGGTCTTTTGGATTGTGATTATGCAGATATTGACAGATTGCTGTGTGTTGTTTACAATCACGGATGATTCTGCATATTAGGTGTTCGATAAAAGTACCAAACGAGTTTTGGTATTAATTAGCACAAGAATTGTAATCTGTGGGAGTCTTAAGTGCTACACCGTCAGAATCTTTGGTACTAGTTTCAATTTTGTTGTTTCTACTTTCTCTTCCAGCCAATTTTTATGTGCTGTTTCACAAGTTAAATTAAAGCTTCAATTGTTGTTTCTTGAAAAATCAGAAAGGGAGTAAAATGGCCTCCTATTCATAGAGTGGTCATGAGTGGCAATGGTACTGGAATTCTCCTTATTCGTATCGACAAAAGGTGCAATTAAGTTCTTTGAAATTGGCTTTGTTAGCAAACTCAATTTATATTCTGTTTTTTATAGAGCTATTCATGTAATCTCTGTTTGCATATTTGTAATGCTATACATGGCTGACCAGATAACCCATCGAGCTTACTGCACTACTTTATTTAAGTGTTATTTAGTAATATTTTGGATTCGTCAATTTATCCGGTGATGTTTTTAAACACCCAATATGCTTAGGGTGTCTTGGTGTAAAAAGCAAGATGGTGAAACGAGAGAAAAAGTGACGTGGCTCTGTTTTAGTCTCCCAAAACTCGACTTTAGTCCAGTTATTTGAATTGAAGTTGAATTATGCTTTTTTACTGTGGGAGGATTGTAATATTGCTTGTGACCTTATTGCTGCATAATGATATGTTGCAGGTGGTAGAAGAGATGGGTTGGTCACAACTTTGCAACCACAAAGTCGGAGGTCGTTGTATTTATATTGTTTTATGCTATATGTGACATGATTTATCATTTTCTCTTAGTAAATTATTGACGAGTTTGTAATTTTCCTGCTTGCAGATGGCTGCCAATGTTTAGATTTTGTACAGAGACTATGGACTATAGTTTGAGTTTTGAGGAAAACACATTAGTCATTGTGGCAAATGGTAGACGAACTTGAGAGGCTAGTTAGCATATTTGTCATTTGTTTTTGCCTAAACATTGATCTGGCTAGGCTTTATGTTTTCGGTTCAATACTCGGACCATGTAACATGTTTGATTCTTGAATTTATGTGTAAAACGCTTTCAGATTAATATAAGTTCAAATTTTGGCTTTTTCAGTTAGTAAATGTGTTTGCCATATCATTGCAGCATGATGAACTTGTAAAGTTAGCAACGGGGAACAAATTCTAGGTTCGGAGCTGGAAAATATCTAATTTAAGAAAATAACCAAGTTCACCACAGTTTCTGAATAAAGCGAGATATTTTAAGTCCATTAACAACCACGGTATCTGAAAAAAACTGTGATGTTACAAATGATATGATCACAGTTTTAGAAGAAAACTGTGCTTATTTGATTGAAAATGATCACGGTAAAGAAGATATGATCACAGTTTGAGTAAAAACTGTGATTAGTTCATTCAAAATGATCACGGTTTTTTTTATAATACTGAGATGTTTAATTGCAAACAATCACGTTTCTTACTTATCAAGCACGGTTTTTTATTAGCTTGTATCACAGTTTATAACCGTGATTAAAAGTAGGAGACTTTTAATAACGGCCCGATAGACCACGGTTTTATAACCGTGATTAAAATCAAAAGATCACGGATAATAAGTGTGATCATTAAGCATTATTGTAGTAGTGTGCAAAGCTCATGTAGAATACATTCATGTCCATGAAACCAGAATCTTCTTCTGTATCATTCACAACAGCTCTTGGAGTCGATGGAGGTGAATCAGTTGCATTGCACTTTGGCAGGTTCTCCGCAAAGAAGTGGATTTCCACGTAGCTACTCGATTCGAAAGTACCGAATTGGTTTACTCTTGGAGGCATCCTTCCACTCAAGTTATTGTAGGACAGATTGAAAATAGCCAAGGAGTTTAGAACAGTAAGCTCAGAGGGATTATCCCATTCAGGCGGTTGTAGGAAAGATCCAAGCATTCTATGCCTTTCAAGTTCGAAAATGTCACAGGGATTGTACCGATGAAGTTATTGTGGGACAGGTTCAACACTTTGAGATGGGTAAAGTTTCCGATCTCAGGTGGTATGGGGCCAGTCAATCTGTTGTGGGAGAGATTGATTCCTGAGAAAAGATGTAGAACGATTCCCCTATAGGTTAAGGACATTCCCTTTGTTGTAAACTTTGCCTCTTGTCCTGTTGCCTCTACATAAAAATACTCTTCTTGATCTTTTTCACTCTTGGCTAACACCATCCCCAGATCATGCAACAATAATGTGAATGTTCGTGCTGAATCAGTAAGGGAGAATCCGTAACTACTCCGACATTTTTCCGTTGAATTCGATTTCACTAATACAAGGGGGAATGCTGCCAAAGAGATTATTGAAGAAAGATCAATCATGGTTAACCTGGAAACGTTGCATAACTCCTTTGGGATGTTGCCTTCAAAATTATTATTTTGCAAGAGAAGAACCGTAAGCTCGGAAAGGCTGCCTATCCAAGTTGGAATAGTACCACTGAATTGGTTATAAGAGAGATCAAGCTCCATTAAATTGGCACTGTAATTTTTGAAGGCCATTGGAAAAGGTCCATCTAGCCTATTTTTGGACAACCGAATATTGTGGATAGGTGATGAACTGAAGCAAGATGGCACAGTCCCGGTGATATTATTTTCTGAAAGATCTAATAGCCACGAGATTGAGTTGACAAAATTCAATTGGAATAGGACCTTCAAGATGATTACCGGCCATGGCTAGGAAAGTTAACAATGTATTATTCCCAATGAACCCAACTGGAATCTTTCCTACCAGTTTATTAGCACTAACATCCAAATAGATCAAATTGCTCCGAGACAAGTTAGGCGGAATTTCTATGAAGGAATTGTTGGCAGAATATAAGACTTCCAGTAGGGTCAAATTGTTTTGATGGGGTAGTACTGGGCCTGTCAAGATGTTGTTTGATAGTCTCAAGAAATCAAGTGGCGGCAACCTTTGGCCAAATGAACCGGTATTTCTCCAGATAAATTGTTATTGGATAAATCTAGCGTTTTCAAGCAGTCATATCCCCGAATGAAGAGGGAATATTTCCTTCAAAGTTGTTTGTAGACATGTTGAGGAATTCTAAACTCGGGAAAGAACTGGCTAATTTGAAAGGAAGGAAGCCTTCAAGATGATTGTTAGTGATATCCAACATTGTAAGATTTCTCATAGGATGCGAAGGAAGCAATAATTTCCACCAAATGAATTGTACGATAGAAAAAGTGTTTCCATTCTTGTATTGTTGTCCAACAACCAATATGGAAACTTACCCGTAAAATCAGAGAGCTTAACCACTGTAAGGTCATGTTGATGGTAGAGAAAGCGAGGAAATGATCGGTGAATATGACCATGTTCAGAAGATGACAAACAAAGTCCGATTAGTTGGAAACTTGGGGATGTGGCAAGAAAGTACTCCTCTTCCAACACATGTTGTTCAGGCTCTCAATGAACACGAGTTTGGAATGGTTAAAAAATGACTTGAATGAGATTGGAACTTCAAAGTCATTATCTGAAATTGCAAGGTATTCTAGGGATGTCAGATTGATAAGAGGAGACCATGCAATGTTTCCAGTAAAATGATTGGAAGTTAAATCCAGTAGTCGAAGGGATGTCAAGTTCGCCAGGCACCATGGTAAGGTTTCCCCAAAGTCACTCCTGTGACGTCAAGCTCTCGGAGCTTCTTCAACTCGCACAACCCTTATAACACATGGAACGAACACATTGAAAATCTTAGATTGATATATATTTATAGACAAAACAGATAATGACCAGTAATATCCTTCTATTTGTGGGAGCGGGAGTAGAAGAACAATTCATGCAGAATTATACCTGCAATCGAAGGAATACGCTTGCTGTCACAATATGTTAAGGACAAGACTTGAATTGAAGTAATGAATCTAATGTACGGAAGAACGTCGTCGAGCATAACACCGTCCATGAGCAAAGTTTCAATGTTGCTGATATTTCTCAAGTCTGTATTAAGTGGTTGAATAAAATTAAGCATGGAAGAAATCTGTAAGTATTCTGAGAGAGGAAGTGCTAATAATGTTATAAGAAATTTCATATAAAGGTACCCTTATTGTAACAGCTCCGTGCAAGCCTCTATTGTAACTCAAATCCAGTGTCTTGATTGATGAAAGCCATCCCAAAAACCAAACACTATTATTGAGGGCTTCATTACCATTCAGATCAAGGACCTCTAACTTTTTCAATATTCCTGATTCTTCTTGCGAACCTGTGCAACATAGTAGTAGTAGATTTATTTCGAAATATTTTTCTGGAAAAGAAAACGTTTCCAGCTGTTAATTGGATTGTGTTATGAAAACATTTTCTATTGTTTGGTTGACAAGGAAAACCTCGCTAAGGGTTCTTAAAAAATAAGTATTTATTGGCAATTTTTAAAGTTAAAAATAATATATTTATGAAAATAATTTTTTGAATTTTTTTTGCACCATTCAAAAGATCTCTTCGAGATCTATCAAACTAAATCTATATTGCACAAAAAAATATTTCAGTAAGTCCATTATTTTTAAGCTTGAAAATTACAAAAAAGTTTAAGGACCCATTGTTTGGAAAAAGGCCAAGTACTCTAAAACTGACCCGACCCCAAAAAATACAACATAAACAAGCATTTGGTCCTGACCCAAATATGCTGAGTTTGTTTTTGAGACTACTTGTCTTATATGGAGTTTAGCTCATTTCCATATATATATATATATATATATATATATATATATATATATATATATATATATATTCTGATTTCATTTCGGTGAAAAAAAAAAACACTTGAAATGTTTATAGAAATCATATTTTATTGTGCAAACAATTGAAAAGTTTCAATTACATACCGTTGAGAGTATTGATACTGGCAATCGCATTATTGCTCAAGTCTAGCTTCTTCAAGTTGTTCAAACCATCAAATTTGCATTAAAATGACAAATTACGTAACAGTTTAACGAGGACAACAATAAATTATATATGAATAAAAAAAAGGAGCTGGAGACAGATGTTTGGATTCAGATCATTATACATATGTGTTGTGAGCTATTCAAAGCATACACATGCAACTCACCCATATCGGACAGGTGCAGTACTTACAAATTTTTGTGAGCACATGCATTTTTTTAGGGCAAAAAGGACTGCTAGACTTATGCTTTGGGTTCAACAACGAATAACATTTTAAAATTCAAAAAGTTCAGAGAATGTTACCGTTTTTCCTGAAAAAATTTAAAATTCTTCTAAAAGAGTTTTTCCGCCCGAAACAAAAGGAGCGTTAATCAAGTTTTGGACTAGTAAATCTACTGAGTTTGGTTGTTTTTTTTTTTTTGATTGGCAAAAAATTTAATTCATAAATTTGACAAAAAGTACATTAAGATGGCGGAAGGACAATCCAGCCAAGGATTAGATGACAAAAAAAAATTTGTTCGGAAAAAGCCCAAGTACTCTCAAACTGACCCGGCCCCAAAAATACAACATAAACAGGCATTTGGTCCTGACCCAAATATGCTGAGTTTGTTTTTGAGACTACTTGTCATATATGGAGTTTAGCTCATTTCCATATATATATATATATATATATATATATATATATATATATATATTCTGATTTCATTTCGGTGAAAAAAAAAAAAACACTTGAAATGTTTATAGAAATCATATTTTATTGTGCAAACAATTGAAAGGTTTCAATTACATACCGTTGAAAGTATTGATACTGGCAATCGCATTATAGCTCAAGTCTAGCTTCTTCAAGTTATTCAAACCATCAAATTCTGCATTAAAATAACAAATTACGTAACAGTTTAACGAGGACAACAATAAATTATATATGAATAAAAAAAGGAGCTGGAGATAGATGTTTGGATTCAGATCATTATACATATGTGTTGTGAGCTATTCAAAACATACACACGCAACTCACCCATATCGAACAGGTGCAGTACTTACAAATTTTTGAGAGCACATGCATTTTTTTGGGGCAAAAGAGCTGCTGAGACTTATGCTTTGGGTTTCACAACGAATAACATTTTAAACTTACCTTTAACATTAATTGACCCATTCAATTTGTTACCATCCAAGTGTAGAAACTTTAGGTTTGAAAGCTTATTCAAAGATGGTAGAATGCCAATTCCGAGATTATTGTTGTGGAGATCAAGCTCCTCCAAATTAGTCAAATTCGACAAAAATCCAATACCTGCAAGAGAAACACATGATTTTGATACGTATTGCAGTCAGCTCAAATTTTTTAAATCATGTTAGGAGACCCCAAAGCAAGGAGAAAAGAAAAAAGAAAGTAGTATAACTAAAAGAAAATCCTTCTTATTCGGCCTCCGCATGAAAGGGCATTTATTAATGGTTTAACCTTAATGGCTTGTTTGTCAGCGGCCAAAATAATACATTTTTTTGAAGGGCCAGGAGATTAATTATACGTGGTATGTTTGGGTAATTCCTTCTTTCTTTCCTTTTTTTTTAGGTCAAGCGGAAATTATGTTCGGGTAATTCTATGAGGATACGAGTAGGCGGACGTCATTAATGTAATTGAAAATGACATTTTTCATGTAGAATAATGTCATTTTTGTAAATATAGGTCAAGTGTAGAATGTGGATAATGTATGAATTGAGGGAAAGAGTGGCAACTTTGAATCTTCATCCAAGGGAATATAACGAATCTCCATATTTTATATCCCGATAAAGAAGAGAGTTAGTACCAAACACCGAATGCACCCATGCATCCATGTTATAAGCCATTAGATGATTAGACGTATTAATCTGAAACCTTCAATAATTAGGGAGTAATACCTACTACCTTTACGTATAGACCGTCACCCTCTCTGTAAAAAAGAGAGAGACTAATTTGCACTTTTAGCCCCTTAACTACTTATTTATGTCTAATTAGGGAAAACATTTTCTATTTTTTTACTGACAAGGAAAATCTCTAACATAATAAAATGACCAAATTATATGGTTTTCCAATAAACGATATACTTGGTCAACATTTACAAATCGAGTTCCATCAAAACCCGTCACGTCAAAGGAAGTAGAAACTGTTAAATTTAAAAAATATTTGATTCTGGATAAATATTTCAGAAAAGCACATAGCCAATTGATCAGTTGAAATTCAAAAAGTTCAGAGAACGTTACCGTTTTCTCCGAAAAAATTCTAAAATTCTTCTAAAAATAGTTTCTCTCATTTTCGTTGACTGAACATGGGGTTCGATCAGAGATGGGCTCGATAGATTATGGAGTTTGTATCCTCTGTCTCTAATTCAGTTATTATTAATGGGGAAGCAAAGCGATATATTAGGCCTTCACAGGGCATTCGGCAGGGCGATCCATTGTCACCGTATCTGTTCTTGATTTGTGGTGAGGCGCTATCGGGGTTGATTCAAGAAGCTGAGATGTCCGGCAAGATCCACGGAGTCAAGGTTTGCCGAGGTAGCCCATCGGTTAGCCACCTATTTTTTGCAGACAATACTTTGGTTTTCAACAGGGGTAGTGAGGAGGAGGTGAGGAACGTTCTTGATATTCTTCAGAAATACTGCAAGCCATCGGGTCAGCTGTTTAATTTTAGTAAGTCCTTTTGTTTTGTCAGTAAGAACACTCCTATCACTGAGAGAAACCGTTTGAGTCAGATTTTGGGCATTCGGTGTGATGTTAACTTGGCTAATTACTTGGGTTACTTAAGGAGATTGGGGGTTCTAGGTACAATGTTTTCTCATTTCTCAAGGACAAATTGCGCATCATTCTGGAAGGATGGAACGAGAATTTTTTGAACCAAGCTATGTTATGTCTTGCTTTAATGTTGCCAAACTATGTTGTCTTGCGTTAAGCTTCTGGATAAATTGCGTAAGGAACTGAATGGGTTGACGGCACGTTTTTGGTGGGATAAAAAAACAATGAAAGGAAACACACTGGTTATCGTGGGATAAACTGTGCGAAAAAAAAGGAGGTGGTGGTCTTGGCTTTCCGGACCTTCGCTGCTTTAACCTGGCTCTTTTGGCTAAGCAAGGGTGGTGCGGTGGCGGCTGCTGAAGGGAGGACGTTTTCTTGTACACAGAATTCTCAAGACGAAGTACTTTTCGAACGGCTCTTTTCTTACGGCAAGAGCGGGTTCGAATCTATCTTGGACTTGGAGAAGCATATTGGAAGGGAGAAAGATTATTAATGTATAGTGTCGGTCCCGACATTTGGATTACCCTAGTCCAACTTTATATTTTGTTGTCTATTTACAATTAAGTCATACAAAATAAAAATAAAACATATATACAAGTACAAAAAAATCAAAATTACATTGTTCTTTTAACTTGAATAACATCAAAAAAATCAATTTGAAAATGTAAACCCCGGTTTCAAAGAAAATAAATTCTCCTCACATTTTATGAAGCAAAATTTTCAATTAAGTCATCATACTTTACTTATCCAAGAAGTCAGGGTCGTTCCGCTAACTTTTGGCTTTTTAATTGATATATGTGAGGAGAGTGGTCTGTCTCGAAAAGCGTAAAAAATTAAAAAAGCCTCAAATGTCCAAAAATACTCTAATTGGAATGACGCCTCATTTTCAATTAAGATCATAGCCCATCTCTTTAATCTCTCTTGGGAAATGATAGTTCGAATATAAAAATAAAACTATACTAGCTCGCTCGATTTATTTTAGTTATAATTTTTTTTTAATCAATGGAAGAACATATCACTTATGAATTACTGTCATGTTTGTTTAATTAAAAAATTTAATAAAGTAATTTGATTTTGGTAATATTGTGCATTGGGAGAAAAACAAAAGGAAAAAATTCAAAAAAATAAATAGATAAATTTATTGCATAATTATTAACTACTAAAAGAAAGAAAGAATTAAAAGTAATTTTTTAAAGTAAAAGTAAAAAAAAAAGAAGGGAAGGTTAACGCTTTTCGTTAGTTATTATAGAAAGGCCTAATTGTTGATAGAATAACAAGTTCGGGTATTTTTTTGTCATTAATTAAAGTTTATGTGTTTCTCTCAAAATTCGTGACAAGTTCAAGCCAGGGCTTTTTTAAAAAAATTCAGAAAACAGAAGGGTAGAATCAGAATAGGGACGCAGGGAGAGTTCAGGATTCGAACTCGGCTTCGGGAGGACTTAAACAACGTGCTCTACCGCATCACCAAGGGAATGATTTGTGCCTGCTTAGGAAACATTTATATATTTGAGTGTAACTTAAATTTTTTTTTTGGGGTTGTCCCAGCCTGGGGTTGCCCAAGACTGAAGGCTTGCGGGGCTTATCCCGAGACTAGCCCTGTTAATGCGCGTTTGCGATGGAGGATTGGAACTGGGGATAGGGTGGTTATTGATAGGGACCAATGGCTCCCAAAATATGAACCCACGGCTCCAGCTAGTGTTAAAGAAAAGGTGATAGGAGCGTAAATGTTCACATACGCGCCCCCTAATTTATCATTGCTACGTCTATTTTATAATTACTTGGAGTTTTATGCGTTTATTTTGTGTTATAGGTATTTTGAGGCTTACCATTGTAATGGACTTTACTATGGCAAAACTGGCATATGAGTTGGCAAATTGGTACGTGGAGTTCCAGCATGGCCAATGATACTAATTTAATTGATGGTTCCATTCATAGTTTATGGGTTTAACTCCCTGCGGAATTAAATCGGTTATGTCTTGGCCAAGCCAATGGAACTTGCAACGTGTACTGCTGAAGTAAAAGGGAATGGGGTCAAGCCCCAATTGGATAGAAATTAGTTGCCCAGTTATTGAAGGAATTGAATGGGCCCAAGTTAGGCTCCGTTCAGTTGTCGAGAAAGTTGTGTGGAAAATTGATTCCCAGAAAAAATGAAGTGAGGTGAAGTAAAGAAAAAGAAAATTAATTTCCTATGAGTGTTCATTTGACAAAAGAATTTTGCAAGAATAATTAAGGTTTAGTTGTTCATTTGTCAGAAAAAAAAACTTTCGGGAAAATTTTGTGAGTGTTAACTCATTTTCCTTTTCCCGTGACGCAAAATCCTGTGTTTTTTTGCAGGATCACTTTTGCAGGAAAGTAATTCCTGCAGGAAAACTTAAAAACATGTTTCCCACTACTTTCCTGCCAACTGAACACTACAAAATCATGGGAAAGTTGATTTTCCCATCTTTTCCTGTACTTTTCTGACAACTGAACGGAGCCTTAATGATGTCGGCTACATGGCTTATAAAAGGAAAGCAGCACGAAAGAAAAGATCATTTTTTTTTACACAGAAATAAACGAAGAACGGGGGAGGCGGAAATGAGGTTTTGTTCCGAATATTGTTTTTTCAGTTTTAGAACATACGTTTTTACTTCCGAGTTCTCTTCTTTTCAAGCTTTCAAGTTTTGTTCAATTATTCGCACTCCGATAACTCGTATTAATTTTTGTTCTTTATAAAAGTTATTCGTTGGTTCTTATTTAACTTATATCTTTTGTTTATTTTCTATCTCGTATTTAGAAGCATGATTCAATTTAGAATTTCTTCTATTTCATGTGCAATGATTAGTGACTAGTTGTATAGGTAGGGTCGATGGGTGATTAGCAATTAACCCATGGCCAGTTTGGACACTGTTGCTATTTTCAAACAATGAAAAAGACAATTTTAGATTGAAAAAATACTTTCCGTAGACGAAATTGGGCATTGTCGGAGTTCATGTGAACGGGAGAATGAGGGTCCAAAACTCATTCTCTGTTGTGCATGGATAGACGGCGATCCTAAGGTTTCACATCTTGCGAGGTATCTTTTTCAATCTAAATTTGAACGTTTTTAAGAACACCGAATGGAGCAGGTTAATCAAGACTGGTTACGAGAGTTGTGAACCCTACGACCGTACCTCCTTTTTAATTCTCGAGAAGAACATGTTATTTCTTAGCTTGATTAAATCTCAATCAATTGATAAGGGGTGGCTACCTAAGAGCTAATTTAATCAGTAATAACCTGAATTTTTAATCAGCACACATCACCATCTCTGTGGATTCAACTCCGTTCTTATCGGATATTGTACTACGTCGGTCTCCGCCTTGCGGTTGGGACAACCCATTAATTTAGGACTAGGAAATCGTCAAGCAAGCAAGAGGGGAGAGGGAGGATAGTCCAGTTTCTCATAGACCCTCACACTCGGGGTTCGAAAGAAGATCTGGTCCAGGAGGTTTTCAGCGCGGAGGAGAGCCAACTAATTCTTTTCATTTCCCTACTGAAATATCCAGTAGACGACAAGATTATTTGGCGTTTTTCGATAGATGGGAACTATATGGTCAAATCGGGGTATGGATCGGCTATGATGCTTCAAAGAAATGGATGTTTGGGTAGAAGGGATGTGGGTGAAAGTAGCAATAGACAACAAATGAAGAGACTTATTTATTTTTTTGTTCTCCAAAGTATTTCCGTCATGCTGCTTTGGTCCCAAATATTTCAATTGTAAATATTGCATCCCCAACGTATCAATTTTGTGTTTAAATGGTCCCTGGAGGTCATGCCGTCCATTTCCTCAGTCAAAATGAAGGGCAAACTTGGTATTTCACCATCCCATTGCTTTATTTTCTTTTTTGGTCCCCAAAGTATTTTCGCCATGCCAGTGCATATCTAAGGGTTAGATACCTAAAATTCAAAAATTGGGAATACGTGGATATGGAACTAGATTTAGACACATGTGTGGAGATAAGTTAAATAACTTTTTTTTGAAATATTTTTTAAAATTTATAAATTTCCATAACAAGAGAGATAATTTATGTATGAAAAACCCAAAATACATTTTATTCCTTTGTTTTGTCATCAAAGTATAATAAAAGCCCATCAAAAGGCTAATGAAGGCCCATTTATTTTACAGGATTGATAAGCTCACCGCATGTCATGTGGGCCCCCACAAAAATATAAAAAAATAAGTACTTATTTTTTAAGAAGTCAATTTCAAAAAAATAATGTGTTTACGTAAATAATTTTTTTAGCAATATAGATCTTGTTTGATAGATTTCATTGAGATCTTTTGAAGGATGCAAAAAAAAAAAAAAATTTGTTTATTTACATTATTTTTAAATTTAAAAATGTGAAACAAAATGCTTATTTTTTAATACGGTTTGTAGAGAGCGAGGGCCAAAACCCAACTTTACAACCCCAAAGAATAAAACAAACCCTAAAGCCCACAAATAAATAAACCCTAATTGAAAAGGAGGAAAAAAACTGCGCAGTAGAAGAACGTTGCGGTGACGATTTTTTTTTTGCTGGGTCCCGTACGTATCCCACACTTGTGTTGTGTCGTGTCGACAGGAGTACTTCATCAAAACTCACAGATCTGTGTATCGTAGTCTCCACCACCCCTATAATATTGGGAACCAAAATGGCACGACGGAAATACTTTGAGAACCAAAAAAGAAAATAAAGCTATGGGAGTGGTGAAATACCAAGTTTGCCCTTCATTTTGATAGAGGGAATGAATTGTGTGACCTTCGGGGACCATTTGAACACAAATTGATATGTTGGAGATGCAATGTTTACAAGTGGAATATTAGGGACCAAAGTGTCACGACGAAAATACTTTGGGGACCAAAAAGTAAATAAGCCCAAATGAAGAAAGTGTGGAATGGCGTAAGGTCGCTTTTGACACAAGGGAAGGTTCAACATTTTATATGGAAGGCACTCAGAGATATCGTGCCAGTCAAGGAGACTCTCCATAAACGCTGGTTAACCTCTGATAGCCTTTTCCCTTTGTGTAAACTGGGGGAGTCTATTGTTTATTTATTGGTGAGGCACAATTTGCTCAAATGGTCTAGTATATTTCTCCTTTCCGGTTAGATATGAGATCAGTTTCTGGAGAATCTCTTATTGATTGGTGGATTTGTACGTTAGAATGGTGGAAGGATAAAGAGGATGCAAAGAGTTTATGGACTGGAGTGTGTTACTTGGAGAATATGGCTAAGATGAAATGAAGCAGTCTTTAATGACCATTATGATAGGCTTGATACGGTTTGCCAAGCAGCAATCAGAGATGCAATAGAATTCTTGGCTGTGCAAGCAGATGAGAGAGGTCGATGTGAGGAAGGGATTCGATAGGACCAAACGCGCGACTCGTTCAATCAGTGTGGTTGCGATCAAGATATGGGTGTTACAAACTCAATTTCGATGCTGGCATGGATAAGCATAGGGGGCGATATGATATGGGAATGGTCATTTGCGATTGGAATGGGAAATTCGTTGCAGCAAGGGCAATTGGGAGGCAGCATTTGACTGATCCGTTAGTGGTGGAGGCAATGGCAGTAAGGGATGGGCTTCTGTTTGCAAGGGATCGAGCTTGAGCTGGATGCAATTCTTGTTGAAGGGGATTCACAACATTTGGTGCAATTGGTGCAAAGGCGTTAGGGAGACCATAGGGGGCTAGGGTGATTGCAGCAGATATCTTTCAGCTTCTAGATGGGTTTTCTGGTGCAGAGTTTTCCTTTGTCAGGAGGAGTGGTAATGGGGTTCCCCATAGTATTGCTCAAAAGTAGTGAGAGGTCTTGTCTTTTTTTGTGGGAGTTTAGGCCTCCTGTGTTGCTTCTTTCCTCTCTTAAAGGGGATGGATGCGCCCTATTTGATGTATTTTTTTCATTTCTTTTGTTCTATCTACAAAATCATAACCCTATCGATTGAAAATTAAATAAATAAACTTGCCTTTGACATAAATTGACCCATTCAAATTGGTATTAGCCAAATTTAGATTCTTCAGGTTTGAAAAGTTTCAAAGAAGGTAGAATGCCATCTCTAAGATAATTCAAGCTAAGATCAAGCTCCTCCAAATTAGTCAAATTTGACAAAATTCCAATACATGCAAGAGAAATACATGATTTTGATACATATCGCAGTCTGTACAAATTTCTTAATCATGTTAGGAGATCCCAAAGCAAAGAGAAAAGAAAAAAGAAACTAATATAACTAAAAGAAAAATCTTCTTATTCGGCCTCCGCATGGGAGGGCATTTATTGGTTAACCTTAATGGCTTGTCTATCGGCGGCCAAAATAATACATTTTTTTTGAAGGGTTGATTAATTATACATCGTATGTCTGGGTAATTCTTTCTTCTTCTTCTTTTTTTAGGTCAACCGGAAATTATGTTTGGGTAATTCTGTAACAACCCGATTTTTTCTTAATAAACTTTAGAACACCCCATATTTTACAAACTTCTAGGCCCCTATTTGTCTTTATACAAAATTTTATACTTTCAAAATAATACAAAATCTACATTTTATTGAAAACAATGTCAAAGCCGACTCTAGTCTTGTTACGAATCTCAAGCAGTACTGGCCTAGTTTTCACCTTTGGTGCCTCTCCTGGAATATACTTGTGTGCTACGGCTTACGGGGCCCACTAATGTATCTACAAATGAAATCTGGCTGGTGCGGGGCCAGAGTACTCCATACCATGAGTGATGAGATTCACTCAATAAATACCCTAACCCATTAATTCATACAATACCAGTAATAACATGTCGAGTAACAATAAAAGAAACAGTTAATAGATCGTAACAACAATTAACATTTCCTTTATTTCTCAAACTTAGGTTTTTAAATTCTAAATTCATAGTTCTACTAAGATAACCTACTAAGTAGATATTGACATAATATTTTCCATATAACATTTTGCTAACTTATATTTTTCTTATAAGTTGGCTTTTATTTACTCATAAGATTTATTTATTATCCAAATTTTACTAATAATAAAATTTTATGTTGTCTAAAAACAAAAATACTAGATTCGTACTTTTAATCCGATGAAATCATTGATATGTGTCATACATCACAATGACAACTTTCACAATTCTCCAATTTTTAATCCGCAAAGAATACCATATCTAAACAATAATGCTAATTTAATAAACGGAACAGAAGTAAACTAAACTGAAAATACCAGGATTTATGTCTAACAAAAATGAATATTTTCTTTTTAGTTCGCGGCCCCGAGGTTCGGGGTTGTGGCCGCAAGGTTAGTTTTTGACCTTTTGGTTCAGGGAGTTTTGGCGATATGGGTCAATTCAGACCCTCTCCTAAAGCCAAAACCAAAACTTGTACAATATACTTAGAATTACAGTGGGAAGGAATATCTACCTCTTTTTTTTTTTGAATTTGGTGGGATTTTGAGACGGTGGTTGTGGAGGTGAAGATGGAGGTGAGGAGATGGGCCGGAGAAAGTGGTGGCGCACGAGTGGAGACCAGTGGAAGGCAGTGGTAGTGAGGTGGTGGCAGCAGTTGGAGGAGGACCAGGAGGTGGAGGTGCAGGGCAGGTGGTGGTGATGGGAACTGAGGGAGGTGGTGCGGGGTGCGGCGGTTATGGTGGTGAACTGGAGGGAGATGAACCAGGTGATTATGGAGGAGGACGCCGAGAGTGGAGGTGCCCATGGTGGTCTCTCTCTCTCTCTCTCTCTCTCTCTCTCTAAACTGTGCGCAGTGGTGTGTGTGGGAGTGGTGGTGATATGGGTGCATATATGTATATAGGAGAAGGAATATATGAATATTGAAATAATTTACGAAATTTTTTATTTATTTAAATTTTTGGAATATTACAAATTCTATGGGGATACGTGTAGATGGATGTCATTTATGTAACTGATAATGACATTTTTTGTGTAGAATAATGTCATTTTTGTTAATATAGGTTAAGTGTAGAACGTGAACAAAGTATGAATTAGATGTAAGAGTGGGAACCTTGAAGAGAAAATGTTGGACCGGTCCCAGTTTTGAATTTCATAGCCATTTGGATCCTTTCCAAATAAAGTCAATACTCCAGTGGATCCTCATAAAAAAAAAAAAAAACCCCATGCGCTCAATTTTTCTTATTCTTGTCTGTGTCTCTACATGCTTACATGGGGACCAGCTAGTCAAAATGCAGGGTCTCTCCCTCCCCTCTGCCAGCTGTGCATTGTTACACCCCTCCTCTTTAACTCGTGCAACCACCCTCTCTCTCTCTCTCTCTCTCTCCCTCTCTCTCGATTTCATTTATTATTTCAATTTTTAAAATGTCATAACTTTTATTATATATGACCGTTTTGCGTAAAATTTATATTTTAAGAATATATTCAACGAAATCTATCAAATAAGATCAATAGTAAATTATGTCTAAAAAATTATTCTAATTTTAACAGTTAATTAAAAGTAATGTTAATTAGATTTTAGAATACCCTAGGGTTTAGGTTTAGGCACTTTCATAAGAATTTTAGGGTGTACTTTCTTATTATAGGGTTTTAGCGGTTTAGGCACGTTCATAGAGGACCTTAGGAGTTTAGACATTTTTAAAGGATAACATGTTGTTTAGGCACTTTCATAGGGTGCTCTAGGGTTAGGTACTTTCAGTATTTAAAATTTTAGGCACTTTCATAGGTGCTCTAGGGGTTAGGCACTTTCAGTATTTAGAATTTTAGACACTTTCATAGGGTTTTAGTGTTTTTGTTTTTTAAGATTATAAATTTTAAATCGGCCTTGCTATTGTCAGCCAATTGTAATTATTTGTTTGAGGAGTGGGGTGGTCCAATTTTCTGCTAGACGATCCTCTGCTCTTGTTTTTGTTTTGGGTCTTTTACGTTTTTTTGATAGTAAGCGTTTATGCTTAGCGAGTTTTCCTCTCATGTATCCCTTTCGAGCTAATAAAATCTTCGTTTTGCCTAGCAAAAAAAAGATAAAAATAAAATCTAAGTAACTCGGACTACAAACTTCAACTATATATGCCCTAAGACACGAGTTTAGCGCGCCGTGAGGAGTTGGTCTCCTTTCCCTTATGCAAAACCCTAATTTCCTTTATACTACAAGACAATTCTTTCCTTGTCGAACTCCTTCCTCTTTTTTCCTTCTTTCACATTACTCCTAAATGGTACTGGCCCCCAGTTGAATTACCAACTATAACACTGATAACACAAATACTATTTTTTTTTGGGCTGCACAAAAAATCTGGTGAATCGTGAAATCGGTCTGAACCGAACTGATCTGTATGTTTTGATTTTGTCCCTTGATTAATGGTCCAGGCACGGATTCGAAAATTAAAAACCGTGAGATAGTGAATAGGATTTGATTTTGTTACAAAATCACAAAGATTTGTGGTTATCAAGGCACCTAATTTATCTCCCAATTTCTTTCCTTATTTCTCTCCATTGTATCAATTAGTGATTGTATAGAATCCTATAAATATTCTTTCCCATATTTGTTCTTTTGTACATTGGCTATTTATGCCCATTGATCGAATGAGAAAAAAAAGTGCATTTAAATCCTAAAACACATATTCTTGTAATTTCCTTCTTTTTATGGTATCAGATATTGTTATTAACTTATTATTGTGTTGAAAGCTGTGTCAATTCTTATATCCTTTGAATTCTCCCCACATATATTTGTACGTATATATACATACACATATACTTTTAAAAGCCATGGGATGGGATAACGAAAGTGGTCTGAACCAAGAATAATGTGTTTGGTTTGATTTTATTGGGTGGATTAGGTATCCATGGGATGAGCAATCCCCCAATTGATGAGATTAGCCAACCCGGGGGGGGGGGGGGGGGTGTTGGGGGTTATTACCAATCCTATCCCCATGGGATTGGTGATGACAAGACTTAAAATCTTACCTCAATTCCAATCCCAATTCTAATCTTAGTCAAAACAAATATGTTATTTTCAATCCTACCTTATTCTCAATCTAAATCCCAATCCTAATCCTGTGCAAAACAAATATGAATAAATAATTCATCCCCTCATTAATAATCCCACCTCATTTTCAATCACAATCCTAATCCCACTTCATTACGAATCCCCCCAATACGAAATCTGCAATCAAACACGCCATTTGTGTAATAAAGTAGAGAAGGAGTCTATTGTTCATTTATTGGTGAGGCACGATTTTGCTCAAATGGTCAGGTATATTTCTCATTTTCGGTTAGATATGAGATCAATTTCTGGAGAATCTCTGATTGATTGGTGGATTTGTATGTTAGAACAGTGGAAGGATAGAGAGGACGCAAAGAGTTTCTTGACTGGAGTGTGTTACGTTATTTGGAGAATATGGCTAAGACGAAATGAAGCAATCTTTAATGACCATTTTGATAGGCTTGATAGGGTTTCCCAAGCAATAATCAAAGATGCAATAGAATTCTTGGCCGTGAAAGATGAGAGAGGTCGACGTGAGGATGGGATTCGACAGGACCAAACGCACGACTCATTCAGTGTGGTTGCGACCAAGATATGGGTGTTACAAACTCAATTTGATGGTGGCATGGATAAGCATAAGGGGCGATGTGGTATGGGAATGGTCATTCGCGAATGGAATGGGAAATTCATTGCAGTTAGGGCAATGGGGAGGCAGCATTTGACTAATCCGTCAGTGGTGGAGGCAAGCAAGGGATGGGCTTCTGTTTGCAAGGGATGGGCTTCTGTTTGCAAGGGAGCTTGGTGCAAAGGCGTAAGGAAGACCATCAGGGGTTGGGGTGATTGTAGCAGATATCTTGCACCTTCTAGATGGGTTTTCTGGTGCGGATTTTTCCTTTGTCAGGAGAAGTGGTAATGGGATTACCCATAATATCGCTCAAAAACAGTGAGAGGTCTTGTCTTTTCTACGTGGGAGTTTAGGCGTCCGGTGTGGCTTCTTTCCTCTCTTCAAGGGGATGGATGCCCTATTTGACTTATTTTTCACTTCTTTTGTTCTATCTATAAAATCGTAGTCCTATCGACTGACAAAAAAAAAAAAAAACCCTTACCTTTGACATTAATTGGCCCATTCAAATTTGTACTAGCCGAAAAAAAAAAAAAAACCTTACCTTTGCATTTTTTAGGGGAAAAAGGACTGTTTTGACTTTTGGTTTGGGTTTCACGCCGAATTACCTTTGAGATAATTGATCCATTCAAATTGTTCGAAGCCAGACGTAGAAACTTCAGGTTTGAAAGCTTATTCAAAGACGGTAGAATGCCATTTCCAAGATTATTCCAGCTAAGATCAAGTTCCTCCAAATTAGTCAAATTTGACAAAATTCCAATACCTGCGAGAGAACACACATGATTTTGATACATATTGTAGTTAGCACAAATTTTTTAATCATGTCAGGAGAACCTAAAGCAAAGAGAAAAGAAAAAAGAATGTATAACTCAAAGAAAAATCTTCTTATTCAGCCTCCGCATGGGAGGGCATTTATTGGTTTAACCTTAACGGCTTGTTTGTCAGTGGCCAAAATAATACATTTTTTTTGAAGGGGAGATTAATTATATGTGGTATGTCTGGTTAATTCGTTCTTTCTTTCTTTTTATGTCAAGCAAAAATTATGTTTGGGTATCGTAATTCTATAGCGACTCGGTTTTTTCTGAATAAACTCCAAAATACCTGTGTTTTACAAACTTCTAGGCCCATATTCAGGGTTTGATACAAATATCCACTGATTTTTAACCATAAGTGCCAATTTTGCAGACCATACTTTCTGGACCTACCATGCTCTCGGCCACTTTGGTTTTCTCCTAACCGAAACTGTCACCACTATGACTTCTCATCATTTCACTTTCCATAATTTTAACGTCTAATCAAATTTAAATCCAAACACGAGTACCACCCAATGAACCTATTGTCCATTTCTACATTCGTGTAACATGCCAAGTAATGCTGAATCAAATAACAATTCAATGGTCTCAATCACATCATATAATTTTTACAGCTAACAATTAAAGGTGCCTGTTTCCTTGTTAAATATTTTATTCCAATGTGATTAAATAACTATTTTATAAACTATGGTGATAACTTAACAATTAACCATTTTACATCATAATCAATTGTTATTGACAATAATTTTAATTTATCAAATAAATTTTTTTTGAAACTAGTTTCATAATGTGTTGTTTTCTTCCTACAGATTCCTTTTTAATACTAATTATTATTGTATTTCTTGATAATACTAATTTTCTTAAAATTTATAATACACGATAAATTTTTTTCCTTATTAATTTTATATACGTAAAAATGATCTTGAATTACTTGTTTGTAACTAGTGAGATGGAAACCTATTATTATTAGGTCTACATTTCCTTTATTTCTCAAACTTTGGTTTTCAAATTCTAAATTTGTAGTTCTACAAAAATAACCTACTAGCAGATATTGACATAATATTTTTCATACAATTTTAGTAACTTATATTTTTCTAATAAGTTGGCTATTATTTACTCATAAGATTTATTTATTATTCAAATTTTACTAATAATAATATTTTGTGTTGTCTAAAAAAAAATACTAGATTCGTACTTTTAATACGATGAAATCATTGATATGTCTCTTCATACTTTTCTTGTCTCCAAGTCATATATCACAATGACAACTTTCACAATTCTCCAATTTTTCGCAAAGAATACCATATCTAAACAATAATGCTAATTTAATAAACGGAACAGAAGTAAACTAAACTGAAAATACCAAGATTTAAATCTAATAAAAATGAATATTTTCTTTTTAGTTCGCGGCCATGAGGTTCGGTTGCAGCCGCAAGGTCAGTTTTGGACCTTTTGGTTCAGTGAGTTTTGGCGATATATAGAGGTCGATTCAGACCCTCTCCTAAAGCCAAAACTAGTACAATATACTTAGAATTAATGTAGGAAGGAATATCTACCTTCTTCTTCTTTTTGAATTTGGTGGGATTTTGAGACGATGGTTGTGGAGGTGGAGATGGAGGAGAGGAGATGGGCCGGAGAAAGTTGTGGCGCATGATTGGAGACCAGTGGTAGTGAGATGGTGGCAGCAGTTGGAGGAGAACGGAGGTGGAGGTGCACGGCAGGTGGTGGTGATGGCAACCGAGGGAGTTGGTGCGGGGTGCGGCCAAGGATGGGATCAGGGGGAGTCTAGTAGCGGCGACCGCCACGACAAGAATTTTAAAAAATGCAATTATTATATGTAAAAAAAAAATTATGCCTAACTTATATAGTCTCGCCACCACTAAAGTTTTTTAGTATACATGTCGCCACTGCTAGGATAAAATCCTGGTTCCGTCTTTGGTGCGGCGGTTATGGTGGTGAACTGGAGGGAGGTGATGGAGGAGGAAGCCGAGAGTGGAGGTGCGCATGGTGCTGTCTCTCTCTCTCTCTCAAAATTGTGCACAGTGGTGTGTGTGGGAAGTGGTAGAGATATGGGTGATAGGAGAAGGAATAAATGTGGGCAAGTGGGGTGGACGTGGGATGGCAGGGGAGGGAGTAACTGGCGTGGGGATAAGAGTGTGGTGGGATCATGGGATGGTGTAAGATTAATGATATATATTATCCCTTCCGTCTCAAATTGCTGGTTCCTTTTGGGAGAATCTAACTTATTAAGAGATGTAAAAATTTTGTATTATCTTTTCTGTCTTTACCCGTAAGTCCCAGTCAATATTACCGAGGTCAATTTTATAGGTCTAGCTTTTTATATAAAACTCAAAATATATATAATATGAATTTTGTTTGAGAAATATCAATTAATTTTATTATACAAAATTTTTAAAATCATGAAAACCGTTATAAAATAAAAGATGATGGACATGCTAATAGAGATGAAAAAGGATTTTTTAAGGATAAAACTAGAAAGTGACCTTGTTTTGATAGAAGTTTTTAGAAATGTGACATTCATTTTTAGATATTTTTCTAGGTATCCTTGGAACTGCCCCAATATGTGTGCGTGCGAGCGTGCGCGTTGTATTGGTTTTTTTTTAAAAAAAAAACTGTCGGTGGGGGTTAAAATAGAAGGTGCTGGTGCAACTACCGTGTGGAAGTAGGAAACGTACCCTGTGGTGTTTGGCGGTCTGATTTTCGATTTTGGAAGAATTTTATAATATTACCATAGACTAACAAAAATATTTCTAGTCCAATTGCGATCTCGGTTTATGAAAGAAAATATCTTGTATCATAAGTTTAAAAGAAATATTTACACAAACTATTAACATACAAGAAATGAATTTAAATGCATAGTAATTAATTAAAGCCGGATAATAAGAAAATGAATATTGAAATAATTTACGAAATTTTTTATTTATTTAAAAATTTTGTAATATTACAAATTCTATGGGGATACGAGTAGGTGGATGTCATTTATGTAATTGATAATGACATTTTTCATGTAGAATAAGTATTATTTTTGTTAATATAGGTCAAGTGTAGAACGTGGACAAAGTATGAATTGGATAAGAGTGGGAACCTTGAAGAGAAAATGCTGGCCGGTCCCGTTTTGAATTTCATAGCCATTCGGATCCTTTCCAAATAAAGTCGATACTCCAGTGGATCCTCATAAAAAAAAAAAAAAACCCCATGCGCTAAAATTTATATTTTAAGAATATATTCAACGAGATCTATCAAATGAGATCAATGTTAAATTATGTCTAAAAAAGTATTCTAATTTTAAAAATTAATTAAAAGTAATGTTAATTTTAATTTGTTAATTAGGTTTTAGGATACCCTAGAGTTTAGGGTACCCTAGAGTTTAGGTTTAGATGTTTTCATAAAGCCATAGGGTTTAGGTTTTGGCACTTTGATAGGCATGTAAATGTTCATATACGCGCCTCCTAATTTACCATTGCTAAGTCTATTTATATTATTATTATTTGAAATTTAATGCTTAATTTTTGTGTTGTAGGTATTTGGAGAGTTTGATACAAAAAAGTGCAAAAATTGGACTATTGAATGATGTTCGAAGTTGGATCGTTTGATACAAAAATTGGACTATTGCTATATCCGGTGCCCTTTCATCCATTGCATGCAGGCCAAGAATTTATAAATATAAGAATTTTAGTTTATTATTTTGAAATAATATTTTATTAAAAAACTAATATATTTGATTTCAATATTTTGCTAAGAATCTTCAAATTAGGAAAATAGTTACATAGCATGTATTTTAAGTCAAACTCGTGTCACTAGCTACACATAGCAGCATTTTTCTGTTTCGTTTTTTTAAGAAACACAGAGCATCACTTGAAATAAAGAAAAAATGGCAATAAATAGAATGAGTTTACTGATATATGAAACTTAGTTTTCAAAAGAAATTTTAGAGAAATGGAAAATTTAACTAATTGATTTATTAATTAAATACAAATAGCAATGGATGGATTGTTGAGTCATATTTAGCAATAGTCTGTCTTGAAATAGACTTTGAAAATGGTAAACTTAATTTTTGGGGTGGTTCACTTTGATTAAAATTTGTTTCTTTTAAGTTTCCGTAAAAGATCAACTCATTCGGATATCAATAAAAGCTATTGATCGGTATTTGTCTCGATATTTGACTGGTTAAAAACTGAATACCGATATCCTAATGAGTTGATCATTTATAGAAACTCCTACAAACATGTTTTAAACAATAATTGAATGGCTCTAATTATTATTGTCTCGAAAGTTAATGTTTTATCCCTTGAATTATCCCCACATATATTTATACGTATATATACATACATTTATACTTTTAAAAGCCTCTCTATTTTTACAATTCAAGTTTGAACAACTCAATGCTCGATGTGCCTACATTTATGACTAATAATGAATGTCAAAGAAGAATTAAAATATCACCAATAGTGGTACTAATTATTTAAGAGTACATAATTAGTTTAGATAGGGTATTCTTTAGTTTACTAATTATGACCGTCATAATTAGTAAACTAAACTGAAAATACCAGGATTTAAATCTAACAAAAATGAATATTTTCTTTTTAGTTCCGACCAAGAGGTTCGAGGTTTGAGATTGCGGCCGCAAGGTCAGTTTTGGACTTTTTGGTTCAGTGAGTTTTGGCGATAGGGGTCGATTCAGACCCTCTCCTAAAGCCAAAACTAGTACAATATACTTAGAATTAATGTAGGAAGGAATATCTACCTTTTCTTTTTTTCTTTTTTTAATTTGGTGGGATTTTGAGACAGTGGTTGTGGAGGTGGAGATGGAGGTGAGGAGATGGGCCGGAGAAAGTGGTGGCGCATGAGTGGAAGGCAGTGTAGTGAGGTGGTGGCAACAGTTGGAGGAGGTGAGGTGCACGGCAGGTGGTGGTGATGGCAACCGAGGGAGGTGGTGTGGGGTGCGGCGGTTATGTTGGTGAACCGGAGGGAGGTGAACCAGGTGGTTATGGACGAGGAAGCCGACAGTGGAGGTGCCCATGGTGGTCTCTCTCTCTCTAAACTTTGCACAGTGGTGTGTGTGGGAGTGGTGGTGATATGGATGCATATATGTATATAGGAGAAGGAATAAATGTGGGCGAGTGGGGTGGACGTGGGATGGCAGGGGAGGGAGTAATTGGCGTGGGGATAAGGGTGTGGTGGGATCACTAGGATGGTGTGTGATTAAAGATATTAAGGATGTGAAAACTTTGTATTGTCTTTTTTGTTTTGTTCTACGTTCCTCAATATTATCGAGGTCAATTTTGTGGGTCTAGCTTTTTATATGAAACTCAAAATATTTGTAATATGAATCTTGTTGGATAGATATTAATTAGTTTTACCATACAAAATTTTCAAAATCATGAAAACCGTTATAAAATAAAACATAATGGACATGTCAATTGAGATGGAAAAATACTTTTTAAGGGTAAACTAGAAAGTGACCTTGATTTGATGGATGTTTTTAGAAATGGGACAATCATTTTGGGTCATCCCAAAATGAAAAGAGAGACCAGCAATTTGGGATGACCAACAATTTGGGACGAAGGAAGTGTGTGTATATATGTATGTATGTATGTATGTATACGTGTGCGTTGTATTGGTTTTTTTAAGGAAAAAAAAAAACTGTCGGTGGGGGTTAAAATAGAAGTACTGGTGCAACTACTGTGCAAGTAGGAAGTAAGTGAAAGGAATTATTTCTGGCGGTCGCGGAAACTTACCCTGCTGTGTTTGGCGGTTCAATTTTCGATTTCGGAAGAATTTTATAATATTACAATAGACGAACGAAAATATCTCGAGTCCAACTGCGATCTTGGTTTACGAAAGAAAATATCTTGTAAGTTTAAAAAGAAATATTTACACAAACTATTAACATACAAGAAATGAATTTAAATGCGTAGGAATTAATTAAAGCCGGATAATAAGAACATGAATATTGAAATAATATTACGGATTTTTTTATTTAAAAATTTTGGAATATTAGAAATTCTAGAGGGATACGAGTAGGTGGATGTCATTTATGTAATTGATAATGACATTTTTTGCGTAGTATAATGTCATTTTTGTTAATATAGGTCAAGTGTAGAACGTAGACAAAGTATGCATTGGGGGTAAGAGTGGGAACTTTGAATCCTCATCTATGGGAATATAACGAATCCCCATATTTCATATCACGGATAAAGAAGAGAGTTAACAAACACCAAATGCACCCATGTTTTAAGCCTTTAGATGATTATGTTTTAATCTGAACCCTTCAATAATTAGGGAGTAATACCTACTACATGTGCGTATAGACAGTCATCCTCTCTATTATAAAAAGACTAATTTGCACTTTTAACCCCTTAACTACTTATTTATGTGGTTTCAAAAAGAGTACTTATTTATATCTAATTAGGGAAAACATTTCTGTTGTTTGATTGACAAGAAAAATCTCTAATATAATAAAATGATCAAATAAATTATATGGTTTTCCAATAAACTATATACTTTGGCGACATTCACAAATCGAATTCCATCAAAATCCGTCATGTCAAAGAAAGTCTAAACTGTTAAATTTCAATAATATTTGATTCTGGATAAATATTTCTCAAAAACATAGTCCAATTGTGTTGAAATTTCAAAAAGTTCAGAGAACGTTACCCTTTTCTCCAGAAAAAATTCTTCTAAAATGAGTTTTCTGCCCGAAATAAAAGGAGCTTTAATCAAGTTTTGGAATAGTAAATCTACTGAGTTTGTTTTTGAGACTACCCGTCTTACATGGAGTTTAGCTCATTTCCATATATAATCTAATTTCATTTTGGTGAAAGAACACAATTGAATTTTTTTTAGAAATCATACTTTATTGTGCAAACACTTCTAAAGTTTCAAATTCCCTACCGTTGAGAGCACTGATACTGTCAACCGCATTTCAGCTCAAGTCTAGCTCATTCAAGTTGTTCAAATTATCGGGTGTTTGGGTTAAGTGTGTGTGTGTGTGTGTGTTTAAAAGGGTTGTCATACTCCTTCCTAGTCAGCAATTACCTACTCTCTTACCCTTATTAAAAAAAAGTTCTAATTCTGTGTTCAAATGAAAAACTACGAAACACTTCAACAAGGACAACAATAAATTATCTATGAATAAAGGAAAAAAACGGAGCAAGAGACAGATGCTTGAACTCAGATCCTTATACATGTGTGTTCTAACCCAGTTGATGCATACGCAACTCACCCATATCGGACAGGTGCAGTTACATATTTATGACACATCGGTATCCAAAGCATTTTTTAGGGGAAAAAATACTGTGTTGTGACTTATGGTTTGGGTTTCACAATGAATTATACATTTTAAACTTACCTTTGACATAAATTGAATCATTCAAGGAGATCTGAGCCAGACGTAGAGACTTCAAGTTTGAAAGCTTATTCAAAGACGGTAGAATGCTATTATCAAGATAATAATTATCGCTAAGGTCAAGCTCCTCCAAGTTACTGAAACTTGGAAAAATTTCAATACCTGCAAGAGAAATACATGGTGTTAATTAATATCTCAGTCAACTCAAATTTTTAATTATATTAGGAGACCCCAAAGCAAAGAGAAAAGAAAAAAGACAGTAATATAGCTGAAAGAAAAATCTACTTATTTGGCCTCCACATGGGACGTCATTTATTGGTGTAACCTTAACGACTGTGTTGGAGGCTTTGCACAATAACTGTGGTGGTCTTGGAATTCATCGAGCTACTGCATCAAGTGTTTTTGTTTCTTAAGGCCTAGGCCCTCTTATGTACCAAAAATAATAATTTGACGCTTTATCAGCTGCCAACTTATAATTGGATATGAGTAGGTGGATGTCATTTCATGTAGAATAATGTCATTTTCGTAAATTAATATAGGTCATCTACAGAATACGCGTGGACAAAGTATGAATTGGGGGTAAGAGTAAGAACTTTGAATCCTTATCCAATGGAATATAAGGAATTTCCAGATTTCATATCCCGGATAAAGAAGAGAGTTGACAAACACCGGATGTATGTACTACACCCAAATTGCTATATTCGGTGCCCTTTCATCCATTGCATGCTAGCCAGAATTTATAAATATAGGAATTTTAGTTTATTATTTTGAAATATTATTTTATTAAAAAAACTAGTATATTTGATTTCAATATTTTGCTAGAAATATTCAAATTAGGAAAACAGATACATAGCAGGTATTTTAAGTCAAACTCGTGTCACTAGCTACACATAGCAGCATTTTTCTGTTTCGTTTTTTTAAGACACACAGAGCATTACTTGAGGGCTGAAAAATTGAAATAAAGAAAAAACGGCAATAAATAGAATGAGTTTACTGATATATGAAACTTAATTTTCAAAAGAAATTTTAGAGAAATGGAAAATTTAACTAATTGATTTATTAATTAAATACAAATTGCAATGCATGGATGGATAGTTGAGACATATTTAGCAATAGTCTATCCTACAATAGACTTTGAAAATAATAAACTTAATTTTTGGAGCGGTTCACTTTGTTTAAAATATGTTTTTTTTTTTTGAAGTTTCTGTAAAAGATCAACTCATTCGAATATAGGTAAAGGCTGTTGATCGGTATTTGTCCCGAAATTTGATAGGTAAAAAACTGAATCCCGATATCCGATTGAGTTGATCTTTTGTAGAAACTCCCACAGACATGTTTTAAACAAATAATTGAATAGCTTCGATTATTATTGTCTCAAAAGTTAATGTTTTATCCCTTGAATTATCCCCACATATATTTATAAGTATATATACATACATTTATACTTTTAAAAGCCTCTCTATTTTTACAATTCAAGTTTGAACAACTCAATGCTCGATGTGCCTACATTTGTGACTAATAATAAATGTCAAAGAAGAATTAAAATATCACCAATAGTAGTAATAATTATTTAAGAGTACATAATGTTTGTTTAGAGGTAACGACATTGGAACCAAGTAGAGACGAACTTTGAATAATAGTCAAACAATGGAGGTGGTTATTCGATTCTTTGACCTAAATTGCATAATAGATTCGTAGTCAAAATGCTCCATCACAAACAATTCGGTCATACAAAAAAGGTTTAGCACAATTGTTTTCAGAATTGACTTTCCAGACGCAATCAATTTATGAGTCAATTTGTTAATTATTCATAGCAAGTTTAATTATACTTGTTTTCACAATGAAAAATATTACACAAAATAAATTTGTTTTACTTTTCTACTAGATGTACAAGCTAGCACATGATTAATTCTGTAGCTTTAAATTCTCTGAATTTGCGCTGCATAAAGTTTTATTATGATATTCATCACAAACTTCTCAACTCATTATTGATGTGTTGAATATACGTTAAATCGATTTTGGAATTGACTGAAGAAAAAAAGAAGAAATTGAATTTTGAAGTTTGGTTTCATTTGATCATGTAAAAGATGTCCGAAGCCATACCTTCATTCCCGACAAAACTATGCAATTGGTTTTGAAACAAGTCTAGGCTTTGGAGTGATTCAAAGGGGAGAAGAATAGTGGCATTTAGATGCCACTTTGCGCCCCAATATCCTCTTTTACGATTGAGTTTAAGTTTGATAACTCGACGTGTAGTGGAATAACACTCAACACATTCCCAACGGCAACAGTCTATGTTATCGTCTTCCTCCCAAGATGGCTACGAAGTGCCGTTCGGGAAATTGATGGAATCTTTTGGTTGCAAAAGAGCAATTCTTTCTTTTTCAAACACCCATTGCATCCATTTTCTAGTACAGCTAACATGATCACCACTACCCATAGTGAGCTCATGAGTAAATGTTGAAAGTAGCTCATCCCTACCCAGAGAAATAAGACTGATTAAAGTATGGCGTTTTCTTTTGTTTAAATAGGATTGCAGCTTACCACATCACTACCATACTGCTATTTCCTAATAGTACTGCTTGACAAATCGCTCAATCTCAAATTCCCAAGCAGAATAGTCATAAAATTGATAATATTAATTGTTCAATTGGACAGACTCTATAGTTTTCGTGTTCCTCAAAGTAATCTATTAGCGATTTATGACCAGTCAGAAATGAAATGAATCCTGACCGGACGGTCAGAGATTGATTGTGTGTGTGTGGGGGGGGGGGGGGGGGGGGGGTGTGGTGGGGGTGGTTTGCACAACGGTTGTGCGTGTAGTACTTTTGAAGAAAAAAAGAGCAGTACTACAGACAAATATGTTTGGACACATATCCAAATACATATGTGTTTCGAGCAATTTGAAGAATGAGGGACAAATGTCGGATGGCTGCGGTTACATTTGGATCCGAATTTCTATGCAATTAAATCATTTTTCAAGGGTAAAAAGAGATTGTGTTCTGACTTATGGTTTTCGGTTGACAAAATTGATGCATATATTTCAAACTTACCTTCAGCCGAAATTGACCCATTCAATTCGTTTGCGGCCAAATTTAGAATCTTCAGGTTTGAAAGCTTATTCAAAGACGGTAGGATGCTATTATCCAGATAATTTCCGGCAAGATCAAGCTCCTCCAAATAATGTAAATTGGACAAAGTTCCAATACCTACGAGAGAAATAAATGGGTATAAGGAAATTGATTTCTGAATTGAGATTCAACTTATTTTTCTTGTTTTGGCCTCCGCATGGGAGGTCATTTATTGGTTTAACTTTAACAGCTAGTTTGTTAGTGGTCAAAAAATTTGGTGGGAATATTGGGGAGTAGATAAGGTAAAATGACGGATTATCCTAACAATGACAAATAATCTTTTGTTCATTCATGTTCTAAGAACTGAAAATAAGCACATAAAAAAGCTTTCAATTGGAGTTTAAAATTATCTAATTTTTTTTTGGATCAAATAAGCTAGTAAAGTCAAATACAAGTGATTATTCATAATTGGATACAAACACCCTCAATTAACTTTTTTCAGGCACATAAACTAAATAAGTTTGATTATAAGTACTAGCAAACATGGCCATATATAGTAAGACAACATAAGGTCTAGTTTCTTGGAATTCGTGGACCAAATCGTTACACATGGTTCTTAAAAAGTCGGAACCATGTCAAAAACCAAAAATCCACTTTCCTTTCAAATCAAGTTCAAAATTTGAATTTGGGAAGGAGAAATGAGAGGTAAAATGGTAATATGGACATCTAAAATTGGAAAGTTTTGAAACAAGCACACCATTTTGGGACATCCAAAAGAAAAATAAGGGCACAACAAAGTGGGACGAATGGAATATTAGTTTCCATTAATTGATTCGGTGAATTGGGTTGAGCCTGCTAATTCTTTTATGTAGGACATAGAAATTATATGCACCTTAAGATTAGTCAAGTCAAAGTTCCAAATAGCATACTATAGTATGCCAAAATAGCTACAATAACTTGAAGTTCAGCAGGACTCAGGAGTTTGGTCGACCATGCTAGGTATCTGGTTGAAAATGCTATGCTACAAATTTTTACGTGACCAATTCATACAGATCTTAAATTGGTCCCATTAGTGGACGGTGAGGTTAGTTACTTAGGAATTAGTCGTGGTGCACATAAACTGATTCGAACACCGAGTTATCAAGAAGAAAAAAGAAAGAATTGAATTTTGCGGTTATGTTTCATTCCATCAGGTAAAAGAGCTCCGATGCCATACCTTCATTCCCGATGGAACTACCCAATTGGTTATACGACAAGTCTAGACTTCAGAGTAAATCAAAGGGGTGAAGAATAGAGGCATTTAGATGCGAATAACTATTAAACTTCTCATCTGCTCTCTAGGATTCTCTTGTATTATTGAGTTTAAGTTTCATAACTCGACGGGTAGTGGGATTATACTCAACACCTTTTCAATGACAACAGTCCATGTAATCATCTTCCTAGCTCCCAAGATAGCAACGAAGTGCCATTTGGGAAATTGATGGAATGTTTGAGTTGCAAGAGAGCAATTCTTTCTTTTTCCAAACACCCATTAATGCATCCATTTCTACAGCCAACATAATCGCCAATACCCATAGTGACCTCATCAATAAACGTTGTAAGTACTCCATCCCTACCTAGAAAAATATGGCTTGATCACAAATTAAAGTGTTCTACTAAAGTGCTTAATAGAATACAAGCAATTGTACGTATGGCGTTTGCTTGTGTTTAAATCGGGGTTGCAGCTTACCACAACATCATACTGCTATTTCTTAATTGTCCTGCTTGACAAATCGCTTGGTCGGACTCCATAGTCTTCGTCTTTGTCAAATTGTAGTTGACGTTAATTGTTCCATCTCATCTCAGCCTCTCATAACTAGAATGCATGGGCCAAAAACTAAATGGACAACACGGCACACTGGCCATCTCTTTCAATCATGTTCCAAAACTAGGCGTCAAATTATTTGTAATTTGACTATTGCCACCGGGTTTGTTTGGGCCCCTAATACTCCAATTGTGCCAGTTTTACGTAGATAGTCAATCGGGAGTTTGGGTTGAGTTATCGTCTTCCTGATCCCAAGATGGCAACAAAGTGCTGTTTGGGAAGTTGATGGAATGTTTGAGTTGCAAGAGAGCACTTCTTTCTTTTTCCAAACACTCATTGCTTCTGTTTTCTACAGCTAACATGATCACCAATAGCCATAGTATTAGTGACCTCTCAGCTAAATGTTGAATGTACTCGATCGATCCATCCCTACACTTCAAAAATACTACTACAAAGACATGACCTTTTTGCTTTGTTTAGATAAACTCACTTTTGCACTTTAGCTAATCACTTGTACATAATTACACAGAATCAGGCTCCTTACTCTCACTGTCTACTCAATTAA